>JAODKN010022836.1:0-19145 GCA_026774425.1 Petrocephalus zakoni
TTACACTTAGTACTAGGACCCTGTAGCGTATGCCTTTGTGTACCCCTACAGCTTCTTATGTTACACTTAGTACTAGGGGTCTAAGGTCATCTATAAGCAGGAAATCAGTCTTTGCTTTCTAAAAATAAAAAATCACACTGTTCTCCAAGAAACTCATTTGAAAGACACGGATGAAAAATTATAGTCAAACCAATGGGGAGATAAAAGGTTTTACAGTCATGGCACGAATAGGTCAGCTGGTGTTGAGATTCTTTTCAACAACTATCCTTGGGAAGATCCCAGCCACTAACAGGGACTAACAGAACCACTAACTTGGTCACCGGATTATCTGGTCTCTTGTGGTCCCTCGTAAAAGTGTAAAACTGAGGGGGACCGGGCTTTTGCAGCTGCTGCACATCGCTTGTGGAACTTGTTACCTCAATACATCAAGGAGTCTACTACAATTGAACTGTTTAGAACAAGATTAAAGACCTATTTCTATTCGCTAGCTTTTTGTGACCTGCAATAATATTGTTGGATTTTTTTACTTTTGTTGAGTCGTTTTTAACTCATTTATGGTAGTTTTGTGTTTCATTGTAATTTTGTATGTTTTAATGCAAAGCACTTTGGCTGCAGCATTTTCATGTCATTTTTAAATGTGCTCTATAAATAAATTGACATTGACATCTGTGTTGTTGAAACAAATGTATGTATGATCCTGAGGAATATCTATGGCTATAACAGCCCTAATCTAAACAAAACTAAACAAAACTGATTGTTTAAATTACAAAGACTGTAAAAGGGCTTAGTTATAGGTATCCTACAGAAAATTGTATATTTGGTAGTGATTTTAACATGGTGGTGGATCTTCTAAAGATCATGGGCCGCGTTAAAATCCTGTGTTGCTTAACTTCTGTAATGTTATTAAACAGAAATAAGCATGGCGTTCTGAAAACCCTGAAGCCCAAATCTTCACATAGCTTAAACCGGATGGGTCCGTAAAATCCTGATTAGTTTTTTGGTTAATGTCAGAATACAGTACTGGGCTGGAGTGAAAATCCATAATCTCTATAGCACCCTTAACAGATCACTGTGTGGTTAAACTTCTTTAATTCTAAATTCTTGAACCCGCAAACCCGTGTCTAAAGGGGAATAAAAATGGATACTGCAAATTTAACTCTTCTCTTTGAAATTTAATTCTTCTTTCAAGAAATTGTAATGCCAATTAAGGATATAACTGAAAACTGAGATCTCACAACTTATAGGGCAAAATGGAAAAAATATAAAATTTCTACAATATAAGGTTAGTCAAATTAAACTACTAATTATCAAACTGCACATTATTGAGCAGGGCTAGCAGGAAAAAAGAAATGGAAGTCATTAACACAACGTCTATCTGTAATAAATCTTCATTAAGTGAGAATGACAAACAAAAAAGTATTCACCTGCAATCGTCGTTAGAAAATATTTACAGCTAAAGGGGTATATATAAGGTATATTATTTGCCCCAGTGTTCCAGTTTATTTAATTGCCTGTCTAAGTTCAAGTCGCTAGTTAGTCATTGTATCGGTCTGAGTTATTTGTATAGTAGTTGGTTGCTGTGTATTTTATGCGCTGTGTATTGTATGTGCCTTCAGTTTTTTTTTTTGTGGTTTCCCTTGTTAATTTATCAGTGTTTTCTTTTGACCCCTCGTGGTCTGTCTGTTTTTGTAGTTCCTGTTCAGGCCCCAAATAAAACCCCTTTTTGTACCCGAGCCGCAAGTGGGTCGTCCCCTGCTTCTCCGCCTGCACCATGCCACGCTGCTGGCAGATCCCTGACATCTATAGTACATTGTATTCCTCCTCTTTCTCCTGCATAGAGGGCGATGCTTTCTTTGAGCATGTTAAGCACTGGGTCCCTAAAATTTCAAACATACGTCAGAAATTCCCTGGTTCAGATGGTCTGGCTAATAATTTTTATTGGCATTTTTGAAAGCATCTTAAAGACCTCCTTTCATATGTTAAAAGAAATATCTGAAACCCATACTCTTCCAGCCACTATGAAGCAAAGGATCATTACTCTCATGCATAAACCTGGTAAAGATCTGAAATTATCAACCTTAGACCCACCACCTTGCTTAATAATGATTATACGGTCTTACCTCATATGGATGGAAATAGATTGAAAACAGGTATCACATAATTTCTCAGATATGCAGTCAGGCTTTCTAAAAGGTTGTTCAATTATTAACAACTTGTGCTTGGTCTATTGGATTATAACTCTCATCAAAGATGAAGGATTATTATTATAGGAAATTATTTTCTTCTTGATTTCTGTAAAGCTTTTGCCACAATAGAGCACAAGTCTATGTTCAGTATACACACAGGCCACTCAGATACTTGTCCAATCCCAGTGCCATTCATTCTCTGCAACTGATTCAGAATGCAGCAGCTCGACTCGTTTTCCACCTTCCCACACCACTCCATTGTTACCCTCCACTAGCTTCCTGTAGCTGCCTGCATCAGATTCAAAACACTGATGCTTGCCTATAAAGTCCAAAATGGTCCAGCACCCTCCTACCTAAAATATCTCATCACACCCCGCACTGCACCACGCTCTCTCCCATCCCCTAGCACTGCTCAACTGGTCCCACCATCTCTTAAGGGTCAAGGAAGACATGCATTTAGGCTCTTCTCTGTTTTTGCATCTATGTGATGGAATGGACTCCCTCTATATGTCCCAACAGCTGAATCATTGGGTGTCTTCAAATGATGACTAAAGACTTTCAGAAGTGCTTGGATTATTAATTCAGAAACAATCGTTTTTTTTTTTGTAAGGCATCTAGATAAAAACTAAACCTTAAAAAATGCAAATTACTACCAATTTATCACTATGCCTTACTGACAGTTCACAAGATTCCTGTATAATCGATAGTTAAATACCTAGGCATGCACATTAAATAATAAATTAATTAAATACATTTTGTAATAATTGCAAATCTCATGTGAATTTGTGGTCTCAAAGAGACATTGGCCAAATTTTTCTCACAAAAATCAAAAGCATCTGAAGATCCATTTACCCAGCATACTGGCTGTCACTTCCCACGACTGCAACAAAATCCACATGGTTAGAGGATATAAGGGGGAGGCCCGAAAGCCAGTCATTTTGACTGTGCTATTCAAATAAATTGCCTGAGATCCCTTTTGAAAAATGTAGATAGCCTTTGGCTAACCAAGCAAACCATATGTTTGCGACACTAGGTGGCATTAACCTCCTTCTAAGATCTGACCATGACCTAAAGAGGCTCCCTATTAAATATTACATCAACAGGTTTTATTATACTGCAAATTGATCTACATGCATACTGTAACTTCAGCCCTTATGATACACTTTTCTGGAATTCTAGATATGTGGTATATAACAATAAGTCATTATTCTGTGAAAATTGGCTGGAGAAAGGAATATGGTCTTATTTAATAACTTATTAAATAAAACTGGAAATATTATACCTTATGGGACCTTTTGCTCCGAGTTTAATTTAAATGACAGCATGATAAGGTTGTCAAAGCAATCCCATGATTTATTATCCGGTTGTCCTTCTGCTTATGTCAAAATAATGTAAAACAACAGCTTCCTGAGCTTTTGGTGGCACTGACTCAATATTAACGTTAACACCACAATTTGGAAAGCTTTTGTCAAGGAATTATATCCCTTCTCTTCAAAGAGAATTTCAATCTTACACTATTTCTCCAGAATACAATCTGAAAAAAAAAAAGATCAAAATTCCTAAATTTCCAATTGCACCAAAAGCAAAGGAGGTCCATTTAAAAAAATTATTAATGTGGTTTATCCTTCTGGGGAGTTTTTAAGACAGTGATTTGGTGTGAATCACAATACTTGTCCCTTTTGTAATGAAGACATCAAAACCACAAAACATTTGTTCTGTGAATGTGAATTTGCATGTGCTTTTTGGGGAAAATTATGTTGTTGGTTATTTCCTAAAATTAACAAACTCCCCACATTATCCAAAGAAAATGTGATGTTTGGAGTTTTTTTTTCTTTTAAGTGGTTTACATGATTTGGCAATAAACACAATTATCATACTTGAAATACTGCTACATAAGAACTTTTTTTTTTCAAAAAAAGGATTTTTGCCATTACTTTTCTTCATTAAAATTGAAAAATGCTCTGAGGCACTGCAGCTGAGTAGCGGAACTCGATCTCAATAAGACGCCACCTTTAATTTATGTGTTCATTTATTCATTTATGTCCTTATTTATTTCTTATCCTTTATTGTTGTATATGTAATCACTTTCAGTTCATTGTTCAATGTCTGATGTGTCTGCTCCAATGCCTGCATCAAACTTCCAAAATCTGAATAAAGTTAGGAGGGAAAAAAAATAATGACATGACGATTTGGTTTTTATAATGACAGTTGTACATTTTGCGATGAAGACACAGAGAGAAAAATCATTGGTTTTTTGAGTGCAGGAACAATAAAGCCTTCTGGGAAGATATACGTCATTGGTTATTCTTAAAATTTTGGTTTAGAAGAATTTACAATAAGTCATGTTAACACGCTTATTGCCCAATGTAAATGTTTTATCCAAAGCCATCTTTTGCAGCCTTTTGCATTCTGTTAATTCTTAAGTTGTCTTGATTCTCTTCACCCTACTGGCTTCGGAGATGAGGCGTACAGAACAATATTTAGGTTCAGAGAGGAAAATTATTCATTGGCCTTGTTCTATGACTGAACTTGTTCTCTGGCTACAGGTTTTGCAAGTAGCCTTGTTCTCTGGCTACAGGCTGCGTGAGTATCCTTGTTCTTTAGCTATAGGTTACCCAAGTAGCCTAGTTCTTTGGCTATTAGTTGCATGAGTAGCCTTGCTCTCTGGCTACAGGCTGCACGAGTAGCCTTGTTCTTTAGCTACAGGTTACCCAAGTAGCCTAGTTCTTTGGCTATTGGTTGCATGAGTAGCCTGGCTCTCTGGCTACAGGTTGCATGAGTAGCCTTGTTCTTTAGCTACAGGTTACCCAAGTAGCCTAGTTCTTTGGCTATTGTTTGCATGAGTAGCCTGGCTCTCTGGTTACAGGTTGCATGAGTAGCCTTGTTCTTTAGCTACAGGCTGCGTGAGTATCCTTGTTCTTTGTCTACAGGTTATGCGAGTAGCCTTCAATTCAATTAAATTCAATTTATTTTTACATAGCACCCTTCACAGCAGAGTTGTCCCAGGGCGCTTTACATGGGTGTGTTAGAATAATTGATATATGTAAAACAGAGTGTAACAGAGAATATGAAATACATATAATAAAAGAAAGACAGGATAGAGAAAAAAAAAAAATTGACAACGGAGGAGAGGAACCAAAAACTCCCAAGCAGGGAGAAAAAAAACCTCTGGGGGTCCAAGGTCAACTGACTGCCCAACCCCCCTGGGTATGCTAACATTACAGTAAATGAAAGAGTGAGCATGCTTGCTCAGAGTGAGGACTTGTTGGGAGCAAGCCAAAGTCCAACAATGAATAAATCAGTCCTGCATGCTGGCCCTTACGTGAGAAACCTTGATCTGGCTACAGATTGCACGAGTAGGCTTGCTCTCATGACATTGCTAGTATATATGCATATATCTTCACCAGACTTCAGTTGTGTTCCTAATTCATTCATTTAAAAACATGATACATTTTGACTTCTCCAGAATTTCCCACAACAGACTTTGTGCGGTGTCTTTGTGCAGATGGTACACTGGTAAACTTGTTTTATTCCTCAAAACTCTTATACGTTGAACACCACTGTGTATTATAGTTTCCTTGTACTTCACAGCCAGTGATGGAGGAAGGGCTGGAGAATGAGATGCCTCAAAATCCCTACTTCCATCGTCGGATGATATTACGATCACTTTGTTGTGAGAATCTGTAGGTAAGGCCTTCCTCAGCCAAGCCTTAGGTGTGTGTGTGTGCCGCTTTGGAGAGGCTATATGCAGTCAAAATGTTAATTTGAGGTGCTGAATGTGTGTGTCACTGCTTTAGGGAGGTTATGCGTAAAAGACAGAACGTCAATTTGATGTACCGACTGATATTTGATTTTATTTTATGGAGGTATTGACTTCATAGTTAGCTTGGATGACCTCTGTAGGTTGTACAAACCTCTGATCAATACCAGCTGCTACTTGTTAATTTCAGTTTGTGTCACAATCACTTCACCCCTCCTTTGCTCCCCACACATAAGCGTTTGTTGGCGAAAAGGTCAGCTTACCTACTCCACACTCCCCCCACCCTGTCAAAAACTTTCAGAGATACACAAATGCTACACAGGGAGATAAGAAAATAAGAGCGTAAGAAATTTACAAACGAGAGGAGACCATTCACCCCATCAAGCTTGTTTGGGGAGAATTCCACTAGTAGCTCAGGGATGTTAAAATATTGCCTAGCTCCGCTTTAAAGGAACCCAAAGTTTGCACTACACTAACAGGCAGACTATTCCATACTCTAACTGCACGCTGTGAAAAGAGGTTTTTTCTCAACTCCAGTTTGAAATATTCTCCCACTAATTTCCAACTAAGGCCACAAGTTCTCTTATTTGAACTAATATTGAAGTAACTATTTACTCGGACAGCATCCAGACCTGGGACAAAGAAGTATCAACATGAAGTATAAAGTAAAGTAATTACCATAAAGTAATTTTGCGTTATATTTCTGCTCCCTGTATGGATTACCTTACACTTGTCCCCATTAAACTTCATCTGCCAGGCATCCGCCCAGTCACTAATTAGATCAAGATCCCGCTGTAGCCTCTGTGCTGCTAGTTCAATATCTGCTACACCACCCACCTTGGTCTGCAAATTTGACCAATTTACTGTATATATTGATGTCAATATCGTTTATATAAACTAGGAATAATAGTGGCCCTAAAATTGAACCCTCTGGTACCCCACTATGAATGCAGGTCCAATGTGACATTGTGCCCCAATAACTACTCGCTGCTTCCAAACTGTTAAGCAGTTTTCAATCCAATACACAAGGATTATCATCAGCATCCTCAAGGCACACCCCGCTGTCATTCATATCTCCTTATCCACATTTTAAGTTCATTCTAAAACTCGGGACTATCTCACACTCGATCTCTAAACCACCTGGGTCAGCGCCGTCATACACGTACAGGTAATGTAGTACGACTGCTTGTCGACAGCTTCATGCTGCTCTCACGGCCTCTGCTTCCGACCCCGGCAGACAAATCCCACACGTACTCATATGTACAGCTGAGTCCAGTTGTACTCTCACTCTCACGGACTCTCCCCTAGAAAGAACAAAGCAAACAAATGTAAAAAACAAATTCCCACCTTGTCTTACGACCAATCTCATTACACCAACCAACACCTGTGGTGTTGCGTCACTAGTCGTGACATCAGATGACCTCGTGACCCCATGACCTTTAGGTTATTAATCATTTTTAAAAGAACCCAAATTTTTGTGGAGGAGCATTCCACATCGGTGCTCTCTTATACCAGCTTCTGTGTCAACAATGTCACTGTGGACAATCGTCTCTGGGTGTACTCCAACCGGAAACCCCGGATGACTAAAGAGGTCCAGGTCCTGCTTGGGCAATGTGACGCCGCTTTCAGATCCGGTGATAGAGTGCAGTACAGCGCAGCCAGAACTGATCTGAAAAGAGGCATTAAAAAAGCCAAGGCTGCTTATAAGAGGGGGATTGAAGACCACTTCAACAACAACAACTCACGGCAGGTATGGCAGGGAGTCAAGCACCTACAGTAACCAACTACAAGTCTGGCAACATCACGATGCCAATGCTGACGGCAGAGTGATTCCACACTATTTATATTTTTACACAGTTGTGTTGGGTTTAGTGCCAACGTGGGACAGTATCCTAATTTTGTTGTACTATTGTACAACGTATGACTGCACAATGACAATAAAGAGTTATATTATCTTATCTTATTTTATCTTATCATTATATATATAAATATATATATATATATATACACACATATACACACATATATATATATATATATATATCCCATATAACAGTTTTCACAGTCAGCCTGTCTGGACAGAATTAATTTTCCTTATCAAATCTAAAACAAAATAATGTTTTTTTTAATATTTTGTAATATACAAATTTATTGTTTTAAATTCAATTCATCACGCAAGGACACCATTTTTTGTATGCAGCGTTTTGGCATCAAGAGATATGATATTGGACAATGTTTTTTCAATAAATACATGACCAAATATAATAATTTTTTTGTCATTTGTTCAACTAGGTTTTCTTCATCTACCTGTAGGACTTGTATGAAAATTAGTTTCATATAAAAATATAGAACATTTTTCACAAACTTTCAAACACCATACATACTTTTTAAATGTATAATTATATTGTTTGATGAGGACACAGTATGTGACCACTCTTATGAAAAAGACAACTTAGATGACAATGGCTTTTATTATGTGTAGCTAGTAAATTGCCACTGAGTATTATAAGTGGTAACTGTCAAGGAGCGATTCATCCTGATATGCTGAAGAATCTTGACGATCACCCAATATGTAGGTTGTCTCTCAGATTTGAAGATGACTGCTTGTTACTGCGAATCATCTGTGTACTCTGAGGTGGCTCTGCAGTCCCAGTCTTGTGGCACATTATCTGGAACAGAATGGGCACTGGAAATCAGTGCTTATGATCTTGGAGCACAAGGGTTGACTCACAAGCATAGAAAAGAGCTGGAAGGACCACTCTTGGAGACTTGGAGACTGGTGATGGATTGTTCTGCTGCTCTCTGTATGCCTTGTTCTTAGAGTTCAGGGCTGCCTGTATTGACTCGTTGTTTTAATCGAACCAGTCTTGATAGGTTCTGGTCGCAGTTGCATTGACAGTGTGCATGAACTTGGTCCACTTTTCAATGGCAACTTTGGAGAGAAACGGGCCATCTTGAAATATTTAATCAAGAGCGCTAGCAACCTAGCATGATGGAACCGGTGATGGAATCAGTCAGAGTTGTAGGAGACCCTGGCAGTTTTGGGTCACTTTCATTTCAGTGTGATGCACCCTTTTAGAAATGGGTGATCACAATATGATCAAAGGGGTCTTTTGGGTTCTAATTAGTATTTTATTAATGTAATTTAATATATATAATCATATAAGTAACTGGCGATGGATTAAAAGAGAAACGGAACGTTGGGCAGTATCAGCTGCTCGGGG
The DNA here is from genome assembly GCA_026774425.1 of Petrocephalus zakoni. Lineage (NCBI taxonomy): Eukaryota > Metazoa > Chordata > Actinopteri > Osteoglossiformes > Mormyridae > Petrocephalus > Petrocephalus zakoni. The sequence goes on from JAODKN010022836.1 coordinate 9,171, forward strand.
GAATTGGGAAAAGAAGGGACACTTCTGCCATTTTCCCCAGAAGCGATTTGGAGGCGAGACGCAACGCACCATGTCCATTTGCTCCAGTTATTTCTGCTTAATGCAGGATACTTTATTTGTTGCTGCGATATCAGATCCCTGGGACCCGCAACAAATCTTGGGGGCTCGTCCGGGATCGGCGCCACCTACTGGGCAGGAGCTGATCCATTGACATCTGGGACCGAGGTCGAGAATTGATACAAGTGGAGAACCGTGAGCGAGGGCAGATCCATTGCTGCGCTGGACGATCCATCGTGAGGGAGTGAGAGGAACCAACGCCATGTCAGAGAGTGGGAGAAAGAGCCTAGTGTGGGACATTAGGAAGAGCCTACTCACCTTGTCATTGGAGGAACTTTATCAGGTCGCTAATGAGGTGGGTCCAGTGTCAGACAGGGAGAAGGCGGAGCTCACGCAGGGAGACCATGAGGGCTGCTTCGACTACATCAGCTCATTCATGTATAGTAAGCACTTACTTGAGTTAGAAGACAGTGAAATGTTTGAATTGTTGATGTTAAAAGATGTTATTGACACTGTTGTAAGGAATCGAGATGTGTTATGTACAGCAAATAATAGAAATGTAGAATTGCACACAATACAGATAACCACACCAGACAGTGATATTTCTCATACCACGCCACCCCACCGAAACATTGAAACTATTAGGGACGACATCAGTACTTAGGTGTCTCTAGCTGGGGATGTTGCTAACCCTCCAGTCCCTAACAGAGGTAGTAATGTGGTCATCGCTAATCCTGTTACACCAGTGTTAGCTAACACTGGGCCAAGTATTACAAATCCAGAGCTACTCACAATGCTTCGAAATTATGAGGAGCTGGGGTAAAGGTTGAGGCAAAGTATTATAGTCCCAGTAACACAGGCACCAGAGTCACATCCACCGTCCCCAGCCCAGGCCGGAGAGGAAAGATCTGTCCTACCTACAGAGGAGAAAGTTTAAAGTGCAAGGCGGTCAGGTTGGTGATCATTCTTCGGACGTAAATTACAACCATGTCTGCAGAAAGAATGAGGAAGGGATCAGGGAAAGCTTCCATGACTCTGAAATAGTTCGAGGGGTGCTTCAAATAGTGAAACCAGGAACCTTCAAAGATATGCTGATGAATAAAGAGGACCTCACTGTAACGGAGTTAAAGGGGTTCCTTTAACTCCGTAACACACCTAAGGGAGAAAAACAGCATAGAGCTGTTTCAAGAGTTAATGTGTGCGAAACAGGACGAGAACGAGACACCACAACTGTTCCTTAGGGTTGAAACAGCGTGTGTTATTCACATCCAGATTGTCAGATGCAGGCATAAAGTACAGTGCAGCCACTGTCCAAGATGTGTTCCTGCATACTATTTTCCAGGGACTGGGATATAAGTTCAGTGATATACGCCGAGAGCTAAAGCCTCTCTTGGCAAACAGTGATGTAAGTGACGAAACAATACTGCGTCACGTAATGAGAATCACCAGCGAGGAAAGTGAGCGGTAGAAGAGGATAGGGCCGTCTCGCCGACAGACTGTAACCAGTGCCCATAGTGCACAGTTTTCTCTTGGTGCGGTTCAAGGTCATGTTGATCAACATGGAAGCTCTGCGTTTGGAGGAAAGATGGATCCAGTTAAGGAACTCGAATTGAAGGTAGATCAGCTAACTAGCATGATTGAGGCAATGAGACCGCAAAGTGTACCACAGCTATTGGAACCAGAAGATCAACATCAAACAAGGGCGAAAAATAAGGAGAAACCGTATGGATGTGTAAAATGTGTAGAACAAAACAAGAGGGATTGTAACCATTGTTTCTCTTGTGGTGGAGAAGGTCATAGGGCCATTAGCTGTTTGAAGAAACAAAAGGGTGAGGGAAACTTGAGTCAGTCACTGCAGTGGGGCACACAGTGATCAGAGATAGGAAAAGGCCCCAAACTGAACACCACGGGGAAGTGAGGATGAGAAGGCGGAATAGCAGCAAAACAACACTCTCTTCATCCATTTCTTCAGAAGCAATTCATACTCGTAATGACCGCAAGCAAAATGAATCCTTTAGTCAGTTGTCCTGTGGGTCACCCTATGTTAAAGGCGGGGCCATTGCAAAACTAATCGGACAAAAGGCGGTAATACAGTGTAATCTGAATGGTTTGGCTGTGACAGCACTGCTCGACACGGGTACGCAGGTCAGCATAGTGAGCCGTGCTTGGAAAGAGAGAAACCTTCCAGGTCTTTACACTTGACCGATGTCTGAAATCATTGAGGAGATAGAGGAGCTTTCAGTGTACGCGGTCAATAGGGAACTTATTCCGTTTGACGGATGGGTTCCGATAGTGTTCAATTTACCAGAAAATGAGGACCCCAACCTTACCATCAGTGTCCCGTTTCTGGTTAGCAGTTTGGCTTTGGAAAAGCCATTAGTTGGTTTCAATGTGCTGGAGCAGTTAATTGGGGGACAGCCTGAACGAATGACGTCATCTTTGACTAAGCTGGTTCATAATGCTATGTGCGTCCCGAGTGAGAAAGTAGAAGCAATTGTAAACCACATTCAGACGGTAAAGCCATGCATGTCACAGGGGCGCCTCAGGACAGGTGTGAGTGACAAAATCATCCCACCAGGGATGGTCAACTGGGTAAAGTGCCAGGTCCCACCCAATATGAACTCCCTGAGTCGTCTGGTGCTGCTTGAGACGGATGAGGTGGTACAGCCATTAGAACAGTTGGAAGTAGGGTCCGGTTTGTTGGAAATTTAGAACCCTGCTAAGCCCTATGTTATGATTGCTGTTGTGAATGCCACCAAGCACGACCTTGTCTTACTACGGAAGACAGCTCTAGGCACGTTGCAGCATGTTGAAAAGATTGTGGATGTTAATATGTCCAGCGAATTGACGCCTGTGACAACCAGCCAAAAGGACAGCCCACAGCAGGTGGAGCTAACTTCACCACTGTGGTGCCCACCTACTGTATAGACCTCAGTCATCTGGAGGAGGGACAACAAGAACGGGCCAAGAGAATGTTATACGAAGAGTCTAGGGTTTTTGCCAGGGACGGAAATGACATCGGGTGTAACCCTAGTCTACAAATAGTGATACATTTGACAGATGACATCTCTGTGCAGAGAGCGTATGCTTCCATACCGAAACCACTGTTAAAAGAGGTAAAAGCATATATTCAAGACCTCCTGGTGAAGGGATGGATAGTTAGATCTAAATCCTCCTATGCGGCTCCGGTGGTGTGTGTGCGGAAGAAGGATGGCACGTTGCATCTCTGCATAGATTACTGTCTGTTAAACAAGAAGGCCGTACCTGATCGACACCCATTTCCCCAAATAAGGGATCTGCTGGATACTCTAGGGGGATATTCCTGGTTTAATATTCTCGATCAAGGTAAAGCATATCAACAGGGCTTCGTAGCGGAAAGTTCACGTCACCTCACAGCCTTCATCATGCCATGGGGTCTGTATGAGTGGGTCCGAATCCCGTTCGGTCTCTCAAATGCACCCGCAGCTTTCCAGAGGGGTATGGAGGAGATGTTGAGCTCCTTGAGAGATAAGTGCTGTATCCCCTATTTGGACGATATCCTGTGCTATTCGCGATCATTTTATGACCACATGGAGGTGCTCCGTAAGGTGCTCCAAGCCCTACAGCAGTATGGGGTGAAACTTCGACCGGAGAAATGTTAGATATTCAGACGAGAAGTTTGCTACGTGGGGCGCCTGGTCTCCGCTGAAGGGGTGCGGGTTGATCCCAAAGACTTGGAAGCTGTACTGGCTCTAAAGGCCAAGACACCATGGACAGTAGGTGAAGTGAGAAGGATCCTTGGCTTCCTAAGTTACTATCGGACCTATGTCCAGGACTTCTCAAAAACTGCACAACCGTTGCATGCGTTGCTCCAAGGGAAATCTGCACCACGGCAAGCAGCCACACACCCGAGTAAGACCAAAGGCCCACAACTGTCGTCCCGACAACCAATTGAGTGGACAACCAAACATCAAAGTACACTTGAGAAGCTGGTGGATTTGTTAGCTCAACCCCCAGTTCTAGCATATCCGACATGCCCTTTGTTCTGCATACTGATGCATCAGAACGAGGTCTTGGAGCAGTCCTGTACCAACAGCAAGACAGAAAGCTGCGGGTGATTGGCTATGGATCACGAACTCTGATTCCTGCAGAGAGAAACTACCATTTGCACAGTGGCAAATTAGAGTTTCTTGCCCTTAAATGGGCAGTATGCAAGAAGTTCAGAGATTATCTCTTTTATGCCCCGCACTTCACAATTTATACTGATAATAACCCACTTACTTACATTATGAGTACGTCCAAATTGAATGCAGTAGGGCACAGATGGGTGGGAGAAGTATCAGACTTCCGCTTTAATGTCAAGTACAGACCTGGTAGGGTGAATGTAGATGCGGACACTCTGTCTCGCCTTCCTCTGGACATTGACCACTACATTTCTACCTGCACCGAGGAACTGTCACAGGATGTGGTGAGTGCAGCCTGGGAGGGAAGCCAGGTAGCACAGAGAAGAGATGTTGCCTGGACAGCGGCTCTCTATGCTTCCTCTCCTGACGTCATTCCACAGCCTTGTCGACCGACATATAAAATAAGACGTGATGAGATGGTAAAAGCTCAAAGAGAAGATCCCACAATTGGTGAGGTCATAAGGGTCAGAGAGAAGGATGGTAAGCTCACAGATGACATCAGGAGGTCGGTGAGGGCAACCGCACGCCGACTTCTCCATGAGTGGGAAAGATTACAATTGGAGGATGGCATCCTGTATCGACACACTCCGACGCAGAAGGAGCTGGTCTTGCCCCTGAAGTACCAGCGTATTGTCTTGAAGCACCTGCACGACAACATGGGTCACGTGGGTACAGAGAGGGTACTTCACTGGCCGTATATGACAAGGTGCATAGAAGATTATGTGACAAAGAAATGCAGTTGCATCAAACAGAAAAGCCGGTAGTACATGTGCGTGCACCGATGGGCAGTTTAACATCTAACTCACCTCTGGAGCTGGTGTGCATAGATTACCTGCATTTAGTAAAGAGCAAAGGTGGTTATGAGTACATCTTGGTAGTATTTGATCACTTTACCAGATTTGCTCAGGCCTATCCAACAAAAAATAAATCTGGACAGACAGTGGCAGAGTGTATTTACTATGATTTTGTACCATGCTTTGGGTTCCCAAACAAGCTTCACCATGATCAGGGACGGGAATTTGAAAATGATCTGTTCCGAGCTCTGCGACGGCTTGCTGGTGTTAGTCACTCAAGAACTTCCCCATACCACCCCCAAGGAAATCCAGCCGAGCGGTTTAATCGTACATTATTGCAGATGTTACGCACACTGACAGACAAGGGGAAAGAAGCCTGGAAAGAGCATCTTGCGCAGATTGTACATGCTTATAACTGCACCCAGCATGAGTCAACTGGCTATTCCCCTTACTTCCTGCTCTACGGTCGGCATCCCCGCCTGCCAGTAGATCTTCTGTTTGGCCTGGCAGAAGATGGGGACCTGCTGACACACAAGGGATATGCAGAGTAGTGGCGTGAAAGGATGACTGAAGCATACCTTATTGCCAACCAGAATAGCTTGTCATCTACACTGAACAAAAATATAAACGCAACACTCTTGTTTTTGCTCCCATTTTTCATGAGCTGAACTCAAACATCGGAAAATTTTTCTACATACACAAAAGACCCATTTCTCTCAAATCTGTCTAAATCTGTGTTAGTGAGCACTTCTCCTTTGCTAAGATAATCCATCCATATTTTTGTTCAGTGTAGTACAAAAGGCAAGGCTCATTATGATCAGAAGGTAAGAGGGGTAGTCCTGAAGCCCGGGGATAGAGTGCTGGTTAGGAATTTACGTGTAGGTGAGTGAGGTGGACCCGGGAAACTGCGTTCCTATTGGGAGAAGAGGATATATGTGGTAAAGGAACAGGTTTCAGACAATCTCGTGTATGTCGTTTATCCGGAAAGTGACACTAAAACCAAAACCAGAATTCTTCACAGGAATCTGCTTTTACTGGTGAATGACTTACCAGTAGAGTTTCCCCACGACACCAGTCAAGTGTCTACACCGGAGCAAACCGATTGGCGAACGTGATGACAGAGCAAAATAAAAGTAGTGGATCTGACTTGAGTGATGAGTCGACAACAGGGTACTGGTTGAGAAGGCCAGCAAGACGGACAGAGCCGAGAACAACAGCCATCTTAGAGAGGTCAAACGTGGCCAGTGGTGAACAGGGGTCCAGGCTGGGGGCACATGCAATACCTAAGAAAAGGGTGGTTCGGGCCCCTGAGGAACTCGGAAGGACCCAAAAGGGGCCAACACGGGAAAGGTGGGCCGAAGAGACACTAAGCAGGAACGGAGCGCCAGACGATGTGAACATGAGGGACAGAGGGAAATCCAGGCCTTGCCTATTCCAGACTTCATCAATGTGGGGAAGAATATCCACCTGAGGGGAGTGGACCACTGCTTGAGGGTAGGCAAGAAAGGCTACATCACACTGAAGTGGAGGAGAATATCCAGCAGCCATACCCAGGTTCAAGTAAATTTGATGAGGGGCAAGTGGTGACTGACTGTGCCGCCCAAGGAGGAACGAGACAAGGCTCTTCATGTACTTTCCCAATTTCCCTAAGGAGGTCCACTAGGGAAAGACAGCCAGGGAAAATGCTTACTTACCCATCTCTGGGCTAACTGACATACCAGTCACATCCCACTGTGAATACAATCAGTAGTTACCCCATGTCCTATAACCACTGGTGGTATCCCCCGCTATATGTACAGTACCATCATTTCAATACAGGCCTCTTATTCCATACCCATCACTACCGGTTACGCATTGCATACATGGTTAGTGATAAGCACAGTTTACACGTACACAGTCTGAGGATTCATACATGTTAAAAGTGTGAAGTTTATACAGTTCTGGATTGTATAATGTTGTAATGTTGTTATGGTTTCCAAAGGAACTACTCATTTGATGTAAGTGTCAGGAGCCACTTTTTGTTGTCGGGGCGCATGTGACGCACCCTTTTAGAAATGGGTGATCACAATATGATTAAAGGGGTCTTTTGGGTTCTAATTAGTATATTATTAATGTAATTTAATATAGGGCTGGACATGACACTCTCTTTGATTGGTCCATGCCCTATTTGAGTCTTGAGCAGGTTTGGTGTATAGCAAGAGTCACTGTGGTGATGTGTCATGCTTAAAAGAGAACCAACACTGTGATATCAAAAAGAAAGAGTTACTGCTACTTATGCACAAAGTTATCTGGCTAAGCATGAAACCTGCCTTCATAATACTGCCGGTTATTTGTCACAGCACACGGTTATCTGTCACAGCACTTTTTTTTTTCACGAGAAGAAACTACGTGACTTTGAGGTGTGCTTATGATCATTATCTTGTTAAAAAAATAAATGGTGTGTTTGGACTTTCGACTGGACTTGTAGGTGTTATAAGTTGACATTGTCTAATCTTTGTCAAACTATGTACACTATGTACATTTGCCATTTGGCTGAGAATATAGTTTGAGAAGACATCGTTTAATAATTGTTTCCTAATTGATCTTAGTTTTGTATATTTATGCTTTGTATTTCTGGACATTATTCAGGTTCTTGATATGTAGTACTGGGTGTAATGTTTTTTTACGGCCAGCAGATGTCACATCAGACTTCACAAGTTTTGCACCAATGAAATTTTTTTAACTAATTGTTTCAAAGGTGTTAGTGCTTCAGAAAGCTTTGTTTCACCCATTGCTACTCACCTCAACAAGACTCTGTTTATTCTCCTCTGTCAACCTAGAGGATATAATAAATTTCTATAGTACTTAGTCAGCTTTGAGAACGCATCTAAAAATTTCAAACTGCTCCACTGAATGCTTTGTGAATCAGTCACAATAGCTAATTACCTGAGGCGGGTACAGGAGGAAAGGTGCGTTTGCCAATGCCCAGGTGGACAGCGACACTCTCTGTCTGGGCTGGAGGAGTGGGATAGGACAGCGACAATGGTTAGCACTGGCTTTCTGTCACTGTATGGCCCAGGACAGCTGCATATGCACTGTTACACAGACCTGCCCACTCCTCCAGAACCAGTGGTCCACTGCTGGCATGTCGGTGGGTTCCATCTCCCAGGAGTAGAGTGGTGGTTGATAACCTACGGCATACTGAAATAGGATTAGTCACAGAGAGGAGTGAAACTAAGTTTTGGGCATGTTCAGTCCAAGAGAGACAGTAACACCAGTCTGATTTGTTTTGGGAAAAGTGGGACCTGAGGAATAGACCTAGATTCTGGCTGAGACACACTGAACATTGGTCTGTAGATGGTACCCAGATGACATGCTCAGTGAAATGTCCATCCACTGACACAAAGCCTGCCAGAACTGTGCCATAAACTGAGGACCCCTATCAGGTACCATGTCCCCTGGCATAGCGAACTCTGTAGATACACAGCGTCTAGCTCTGCAGCGGTAGGCGGTTTGGGTAATGCAATCAGACGACACGTCTTCAAAAAGCAATCAGTGATCACTAGGATTCCTGTGCATCCCTGGGACGACAGCAAATCAGTGATGAAACCCATGGCTACACTGTGGGACTGGGAGACTAATGTGCCTTACAAAGCATACAATACACAAGTACAGAAGATCTGCATTAAAGAGCAACGGGAATGAAGTGATAGAAAATGAAAAACAAAAATAAAATAAAACAACCAGCTACCCCAGAGCTACAGTATCTCATCTGGGACTGAACGCCTGTCTATAAAAGCATGTCTTAAGATCAGATTTAATGGCAGCGACTGATGGGGCTTGTTTAACATGGAGAGGCAGACAGCTCCACAGTCTTGGGGCAGCTGAGAAAGAATGGTCACCCTTCAGTTTTAGGCAAGACCTTGGAAGGTCTAAATGAAGCTGTGTGTTAGATCTCAGGGATCTTTAAGCCATGTGAAGTTTGATTAGAACTGATACACTACCATTCAGAAGTTTGGGGTCACTTACAAATTTCATTATTTCCAAAAGAAAAGCAATTTTTCCCATACAAATAACATCAAGTGAGTCAGAAATACAGTGTACACATTGGTAATGTTGTAAATATAGCTGAAAACAGCCGATTTTTAGTGTAATATTTATTTTAAAAAGCAAATTTGATCATTAGAGATATGCATTGAAATTATGTTAGTGCAGCTGAAAACTATTGTGCTGGTAAAAGAAGCAATACAACTGGCCTTCTTTAAGTTAATCGAGTATCTGGAGCATCTGCAGTAGTGAGTTAGACTGAAGATGCGAAATGGCCAGAAACAAAGAACTTTCTTCTGAAACTCATCAGTCTCTTTTTGTTCTGAGAAATGAAGGCTGTTTTGTGGGAGTTTTCTTTTGAATGGTAGTGTATGTAAGATGGGGCCAGACCATGCATAAATAATTTAAATATAATTTAAAAATATAAAGCACAACTTTAAACTGAAGTCTACAATAAAGCGGCAGCCAGTGAAGAGAAGTTAGAATTGGAGTGATGTTGTTCCTTGGTGCCAGTGAAGGGAAGTTAGAATTGGAGTAATGTGGTTCCTTAGTACCAGTGGAGGGAAGTTAGAATTGGAGTGATGTGGTTCCTTAGTGCCAGTGGAGGGAAGTTAGAATTGGAGTAATGTTGTTCCTTAGTGCCAGTGGAGGGAAGTTAGAATTGGAGTAATGTGGTTCCTTAGTACCAGTGGAGGGAAGTTAGAATTGGAGTGATGTGGTTCCTTAGTGTCAGTGGAGGGAAGTTAGAATTGGAGTGATGTGGTTCCTTAGTGCCAGTGAAGGGAAGTTAGAATTGGAGTGATGTGGTTCCTTGGTGCCAGTGAAGGGAAGTTAGAATTGGAGTGATGTGGTTCCTTGGTGCCAGTGAAGGGAAGTTAGAATTGGAGTGATGTGGTTCCTTAGTGCCAGTGAAGGGAAGTTAGAATTGGAGTGAT
>JAODKN010023226.1:0-16022 GCA_026774425.1 Petrocephalus zakoni
TTCATGTGTATATATACAGTATGTGCCTGACCTTGCATTATTCCTCAATCAGTTATTATGGGCACTGCATGTGTTAGTTCTTGTGTGGTCCATACATGTGCTTCCTGCCTGTGTTTCCTGAGCCTACAATCAAGCCTTTGTGGACCCTTTTCTTTTTGGTGTCAGTTTATCAATAGAGTTCATTTTGTCTTGGCAAGCCACAAGTGGATCATCCTTCCATCATGTCTCTAAATTACAGTGGACTGTATCACTTTTTTCATGTGTATTGCAACATGAATAGAGTAGACGCAACATAAGGATGTAGGCATCAATGTCAGTAACATTTTTAACTAGCCATACTGGGAAGTTATTACAGCTCTGGACCTCAACATACATTTGCTATAACAGTTTAATTTATAAATATCAACCTTGCTCATCATTTAAAATGTTTTGTGTACTGTTACTGTAAAGACTGCAGGCATACTTTGGTATCACCAATCACCAGTCTAGAAACAGTCCTGGGTCATGCACCCGGACATTGATCCCAACCATACCTGCAAATGTACAGCTGAATGGCTGAAAAAGAAAAGAACCAAGGTGTCGCAATGGCCCCGTCAAAGTCCAGACTGCAACCCAACTGAAATGCTGTGTTGGCACCTTAAGAGAGCTGTGCTTAAACGAATGCCCGCAAATCTCAATCAACTGAAGCTTCAATGTAAAGAAGAGTGGGCCAGAATTCCTCCACAATGATGTGAGAGACAGGTGGTTTAACAACCAATTATGGCGTGTACTTTTAGTTTGTGTAATTTTAAGTGTAGTTTTTCACACATTGCTCCTCCATTTTGTCTTCATTTTCATTAAATAAACAATGATACGGTGGATTCTGTTGTGTGTCATTTTACACCTAAGGTTAGATTAAATAATTTCATAACCTGGTAAGGACTACTTGCCCTGAAATGTAAAACGATAAAACTGAAAGTTTTATCACATGACTGTACAGCCCGATATCTCCTGCTGCAATTAAAATATTAACCATGGTATTCATTGATTGTGAACAGCCAAACATAATTCCCTTCAGGAATGTAGGGTTGCCAGTCAGCAATAATCCAATCTGCAGGGTACCATGTGACTTCATGGGGAGAACACAAATTGGTCAGACAGGATAGAAAGATCACTGCTCCCTGCTTCTGGACAGATAGTTTAGAGGACTCAAAAATCTGAACGCTGAATGTAAATTTAAGGGAGGTGGAAATTAAAGCAGAATACAGAAATTATGAAAAAAGACATTTTTGCAGTTTTTTTTTATTTTTGGGGGGGATTGCCTCTTATTCTTTTATCAAAGGAAACAGATGCCACTATATATCTTTTTCTCAGATATCGGAATTATTACATGCAGCTTATCTTTAGGGCTCAGTTAGGAAAGTAGAAAATAATTCTGTTCAAAGCAGAGACTAATGTACATGCACAAATGTTCCTTAATGTCATGATCAAATCAAAAAAATTCTGCAAAGCAGGAAATGCAACAGCACTTCAAAATACTGTATGCAAAAGCCTGAATATCCTTAGGAACCAAACTAATTACAGAAATGATGGGTTATTCTTTTCTTCTTAGGCACCTGCTTAGAAATTCATTTCCATGTAGCTCTTTTGTTCGGTCTTATATTCTACTTCCACAAAATGTCAGGCCTTGCAGCCCTGTTAGGAACCGAGATCAAACTCCGGGTTTGTGAACATTTCAGAGAATGCATTTCAGCATCAGATTTTATTGAGCTAGTGACGTTGCAGTCCATAAAGGTGCAAAACCAAATCGATTTGTTGAATTGATTAATTCCGATGAGTGCCAACTGGACTTACTAGGCCTTCTTGGCATTCCTTCAGAAATTACCTCAGGTAAGGGATACCAATGCCACCTAAACACTACACATGGGTTACGTTGTTGAAAGTACATTGTTTTTGTAAGAAATAAATTATTACACAATTACACAACCTTTGCAATCTGTAGGTATCTACCCTCTGCTTTAAGTCTCTGCTTAGGAGGATATTTATGATTCTAAATATATATTATATACAGTAACCAAACACCAGGTAAAAAGAAGGTATTTAGCATCTCATTTCTATACATTTGTTCTTCTATTCTTTTTTATTTCATTTCAACTAAAATTTTGCATTTGTATATTTACATTTAGGAAATGGATATGTTCAAAGACATGCACTAGCAGGGCAGAGAGTACATCATTAAGTTATGATTTTTTTGCCTAGTGAAGTGGCATCTTTACAAAAATACAAGTATCTGACTTATGCGAGTCAAGAACTAGCATGACAATCACTACACAGTCTCAATTTTGTGTTGCGTATAATTTGCACAGACTCCTGTATTGTGGAGCATTTCCTCCAACTGTGAGGCCTCTAGGTCTCTGTAAGGGGCATAATGAGTCTTGACGGGAACAACAAGCTCTTGTACATTTGAATCAGCAAAGCTGATGAGACGTGGTAAAGATTATTAATTTCTTATAGACGAAAAGTGAAACTTGCAATCAGCCAAAAGCCGTCAGGTGCCATCATTGCATGCCCACCACGCAAGGAGTAGCTTGAATTAAATCATTACATGAAGAGGCTCTTGCATGTAGGGGTGCCATTTTATGAAACCTAAATTTCATGGGGACCATACACAAAATAAACTAGTTACTATGGTATCCTGGTATTTTAGTAAGAGGAAATATACACCCATCAGCTATAACATTAAAACCTCCTGCCTGAATTGTGCAGCCCCCATCATGCACTGAAGGTGTCCTGTGGTATCTGGCACCACGACACTAGGATCAGATTTTTTAAGTCCTCTAAGTTGCGGGGTGGGACCTCCATAGATCAGACTTCTTTGTCCAGCACAGATGCTCAAATTTGAAGGTCAAGTTGACACCTTGAACTCCTTTTCATGTTCAAACTATTCCTGAACAAGTTTTGCAGTATGGCAAGGTATATTATCCTGCTCAAAGAGGCCACTGCTATCAGGGAATACTGTTGTCATGAAGGGGTGTACTTGGTCTGCAACAATGAACATTGCCAACAGCATTACACTGCCTCTGCCGGCTTGCCTTCTTCCCATAGTGCATCCTGGTGCCTGGTAAACAATGCACATACATAAGGTAACAGACCCAGCCACCTTCTTCCATTGCTCTGTGGCCCAGGTCAGACACTCACATAATGATTGTAGGTGCTTTCAATGGTGGATATGGATCAGCATGGGGACTCCGACCAGTCTGTGGGTATGTAGCCCCATAAGCAACAAGCTGCGATGCACTGTGTGTTCTGGCACCTTTCTGTCATGGACAGCATTAACTAACTCAGCAATTTGTGTTACAGTAGCTCCCCTGCAAACCAGAGGGGTGAGCCTTTGCTCCCCAAGTGCATCAATGAACCTTGGGCGCCCATCACCGCATCGTCGGTTCATCACTGGCCTTCTTTGGACCACTTTTGGTAGGTTGTTAGTTATACACCTGAAAACCTGTTGTTTTGGAGATGCTCTGGCCCAGTCGTCTAGCCGTGACAATTTGATCAAGGAAAGCGAAGGACACGGGGCAAGTAATAACCCAGGATGGGTTTCACAAAAAAACCGGGTTGAGTTATTAAATACCTAAACATTGTTGTAATGGCAATATTGCAGCTCCCCATATATATGGAATTTTATTGAAATAAGGCAGATTCACTGTAAGAAGCTTAATTTGTTGGGCTTGAATGGTTAACATAAAGGTCACCAATCTTTGTTTGTCCTCGGCTGACTGCTAGAATGAGGGTATCAGCCTCTCTTTACATTACAGTAAGAGCTACATGCAGCAAATATGCTATACACAAGAGTTACGCAAGAACCATGAATAAACGTCAGGGCCGTGGTCCCATCAAGGACATGGCATTTGGTAAGGCAGCAGGCTGCATTAGTTCCTTAATTAGATCAAACGTTTGTTGGTGGAACATTAAAACCATTCCAGAGGTGGCCTTAACACTTTGGTCGAGGAATGTTTCCATGACAACTAAGTCTTCCTGAGAAAGTGCTGGTACAAAGCAAAGCCTGATAGACGGGGTCAGAAAAGTGATGCCATACAATCGGAGCAAAGAGCCAAAGGATGCAACATGAAAAGATGATGTATGAACACATGGTATTTGTGAGGAAAGTGGCTTTGTTATACCCAGAAATGCTCTATTTTTGTTAGCAATGACTGCTAGCAACACTATGGTCTGTAGTAAGGATGAAAATTGGACAGAGGACTTTGATTAATGCTAAATGTCAAAGGAGGAGAAAAACAAATAATCCAAGGACTGAAAAAATATTAATAAATGTACATTTTTTATATAAAATACAGAGGTATATTTTTTAAGATTGCATGCTGAATTTCTGAACAAACCTATAGATTTACCTAAATACAGTAAAATTCCGTAAAATAATCTAATTTCCCAGTCCTGTGAATTTATATATGCTTGTTGCCCATGAGTACCGTGGGGACACAACTGTGACATCAACTGAAAAAAACACACTTCACAACAGCCCAAATGTTTAAATTTCTTACCCATAAATTATGGTGGCTATTGTATTATAGGAGTGTATTACAGTCTATGTAGTGGTGGCTCTGAGGCTATGGATTTGTGCCAGTAACTGGAAGGTTGCAGGGTAGAATCCTGTGAACGCCAGAAGTGATCCTGCTCCATGGGGCCCTTGAACAAGGCCCTTAAGATTATTTAAAGGAACATACAGATATGACATATGCAGATATACGTATACTGTACACTGATAAATGGTAAACACACAAGACACAAACACACAAGTAGTAAAACGGATCCTTCTCTCTTCCAGGTACTGTCGAGGTGCTGTCCAGGGTGCAGGCGGGGAGCCAGACGGCATCAATGGTCCGCTTGTGCCTTCTGCTGATGGAAGCGCGTTTCCAGCTGATGGTTCTTCCACAACCTGTTGGTTGTCATCTACCATGGGACCTAAGCTGGGGGCCAAATCCCATGGGAGCAGCGGAAGTTGGTAGCCTAGGACATTCTGGAAAGGGGAGCACCCTATATTGTGGAGAGTAACAGTTGAGGAGGTACTCTACCTAGGGCAGGAAGCTGGCCTACTGCATCGGGAGGTCTACTCAGAGGAGGCTTAACATCTTGGAGACTTCCTGGTTCATGTGCTCAGCCACCCCATTGGTCTGAGGGTGGTAGCTAGCTGAGGGAGATACCTAGGTGGGAGCAGAAGGCACGGAAGACTCGGGCAGCGAACTGGGACCCGCGGTCAGAGATCTTCAGGAAACCCAGTGAGTCAGAACACCCAGTTAATCAAGGGAGTGGGAGCAGACCAGGATGCCGGAAATGTAGACGACGAAGCGGTTCAGCATGTCCGTGATGATGTTACTAATGAAATTCTGGAGGATATAAGGGCTGTTCGCCAAACTGTAGGGTGCCCAGATGCTGACCGTGTTGTAGGTACTGCAGAGGTCTAACCAGGTGAAGATGCATGCCTCACGTAACGCAGAGGTGATGAAGGGTAACTGTTCCCGTCACTTCATCATGATGGCATTGAGTTCCTGGTAATCAATGCAAGGCTGAAGCCCTGCCTCCTTTCTCTTCACAAAGAAGAAGCTGGAAGATACTGTGGCGGTAAATAGGCTAGTAATACCTTAACTGAGGACCTCCCAGACATACATATCCATTGCATCCTCCTCAGGTCAGGAGACCGCGTAGATGCAAACCTTGGGCTAAACAGCTCCTTTCTCCAACTCAACAGCATAATCAGAGTCCCAGTGGGGCAGCAGGACAAATGCCTGGTCCCGACTGAACTCCTCAGCGAAGTCCCAGTACTCCTCTGGGATCAGCACACGCCCCTCTGGCTCCAGGCTCTCCACCGTGGACAGACAGGCACTGGGAAAAACAGGAGGTTGACCAGGTGTGCAGCTCTCCAGCAGCCTAGTCAATGTGTGGATTATGGAGCTGCAGTCATGAATGTCCCAGGATGACCCCATCTCAGACCACGGGTAGCACTAGGAACCGAATACATTCCCGGTGGAGGGCCCCCACCTGCAGTTGGACCGGTACTGTCCAGTGCGTCACCTGACCCCCACATAGGGGAACACCGTCCACGCCCCAGACTGACAAGGGTACAGGCAGAAGTTGAAATCGGAGGTGGGTCGGTTCCCTTGTAGCAGGTCGAGGAGCCTGTCCTCCAGGCTATGCCCCACCACAGGGTGGGGAATGTGGAAGAAGCACCCTGCTACAAGTGCCTGACCAGCATGTTGAACTGGTCGATCTGATTATAGGCATCCTGCAGCTGTGCCTGGATCTCCCCTGGATCTATGTGTCCAGTGAGGTATTCTGTCATGACCAGAGACACTCGCCGCACAAAGTGGACATTTCTTCCCAGAGACAGGTTTTTATTGACGCCCAATAAACCAAAAGGGAATCAAGGCAAGCACAGCGGAGATTGGAGATGAGACGATCTCCGAGTTGACTTTGGGATCGACGAACATAGAACGGGGAACGCCGGGGGGGCAGGGGGTGGGGTCCAGGGGGATCTCCGGAGACAGGGGTACCATAACAGAAACCAAGTTGAAGGACGCAGATGTCCCAGGGCAGGAACAGAGTGGAGTGGAGCTGGCAAAGACAGGAAGCACGTCGCGGCCAGTATGTCTTGCAAAGACTCAGCAATACCTTACATGGCGTGCAGGTTGAGGGGCTGCTTTTAAGGGGCTGGCTGCCACAGGTGTTGCTTATTCCACCAGATCTGCCGGCATAACACATGCATGCATCCCCATGCTGCATACACCTTAATAAAGTATCAATATTCTATTCTAAAAAGTACTATAAAATAGCAAGCAATGTAAGTAGACGTAAATTCTGCATAACCTGTACCAAGCCTATGTTGGAAGCAATGGTAAAGCTTTACTCGAGGGGACACAAGTACCTTAATAACCCAGTTACTACTGAAGTACAGTCGTGGCCAAAGATTTTGAGAATGACACAAATATTGGTTTTCTCAAAATTTGTTGCTTCATTTTCATGATGCCAGTTTGCATCCAGAATTTCCAGAATGTTATGAAGAGTGATCAGAACAATTGCAATTAATTTCAAAGTCCCTTGTTCAATTTGGGTTCAATTGTTCAAAAGGTTCAATTGCTGAGAAGAAGGCTTCAGGGCGCCCAAGAAAGTCCCGCAAGCACCAGGACCATCTCCTAATGGTGATTCAGCTGTGGGATTGAGACACCACCAGGGCAGAGCTTGCTCAGGAATGGCAGCAGGCAGCTGTGAGTGCATCTCCATGCACAGTGAGGTGAAGACTTCTGGAGGATGGCCTGGTGTCAAGAAGGGCAGCAAGGAAGCTACTTCTCTCCAAGAAAAACGTCAAGGACAGACTGATATTTTGCAAAAAGGTACAGGGATTGGACTGCTGAGGACTGGGGTCAATTTCTCTGATGAAGCCACTTTACAATTGTTTGGGGCATCTGAAAAAATTATTGTCCAGAGAGCGCTACCATCAGTCCTGTGTCATGCCAACAGTTAGGCATCCTGAGGCCATTCATGTGTGGGGTTGCTGCTCACCCAAGGGAGTGGGCTCATGCACAATTTTGCCTGAGAACACAGCCATATGTAAAGAATGGCATTGAACCATCCTCTGTGAGCAACTTCTCCCAACCATCCAGGAACAGTTTGGTGAAGAACAATGCCTTTCCAGCATGATGGAGCACCGTGCCATAAGGAAAAAGTGATAACTAAGTGGCTTAGGGAACAAAACATTGAAATTTTGGATTCATGGCTAAGAAACTCCCCAGACTTTAATCCCATTGAGAACTTGTGGTCATTCCTCAAGAGGCAGGTGGGCAAACAAAAACCCACCAATTCTGACAAACTAAAAGGACTGATTATGCAAATTGCCATCAATTAGTATTTGGCCCAGAAGTTGATTGACACCATGCCAGGGCGAATTGCAGAGGTCTTGAAAACGGTCTTGAAAAGGGCCGAGACTACAAATATTGACTCTTTGCATAAACTTGATGCAATTGTCAATAAATGCCTTTGAAATGTTTGAAATGCTTGTACAGTAATTATACTTCATCATAGAAACATCTGACAAAAAAATCTAAAAACACTAAAGCAGCATACTTTGTGAAAACCAATATTTGTGTCATTCTCAAACTTCTGGACACGACTGTATAAATCATGAACAAATATAATAACTGCTTGAAATGTTACATGAAATGAAATGATACATGAAATGTTATGATTGATTATTAATGAATGAATATGGGATCAGTACATAACTAACACGTTACCTTAACAGTTTCTGGTTAATTAATACATTAAGTAAGAGTGTACCACTACATTATTTGTTCCCCATCAAGTGTGAATGAATGCATTTGTTAACTTATTTTTTCCCATATTTCAGGTCAATTTAATGTTATTGTAACAAAGCTAACAACTTCATTTAAGTTCAACCCAATATGACATTTTGTCTGTGAAGCAATAAATCTATGAATGTGTCCCCATGTAATATCTAGTATTATATTATATTGGAGCTTGGTAAATTTAAACATGCAACACATGGAAGAGAAGGCTGTTTTTTAAGCTATTGTCCAATAGGCCATTTGTGGTTACAGTGTATGTATGTTGGCCAATATCAATGAAAATATTTAGTGTGTTAAACCATTATCTGAAATCCCTCATCAAGCATGGCTGATGAGCTTCATAGTTGAGACCTTTTGTTCACTGTTTAATGAAAAGGCTGTTTTCTAACAGTTTACTGAGGGTGGGATACAACGTGTTTTGCTAAAACATTCCATTCCTTGGGGGGAAAAGATATTCACTAAGAGATACTGAATAAGCAAATATGTATTTCACTGCACTATGCACAAATTAATGATTTGAGTAATAGTGGTTCTCCAGCATTTGGAGCTTCTCTTAAAATGCCGCTGTCGCAATATGTAAATGTAGTTCTTTTAAATATGAAAATTAAGTGATTAACAGAGAGGGCTGGTGTACAAAGAGCCATCAAAGATTGTAATTTGATTGATTCCCGGAAATGACAGCTTTGAAGACAACCTAATTAGAGCCTGATTGGTTTCATGCAAATAAAATGTACACTTTGAAATAATTACGTTTGTATTGACTTAATTTATCCATTCCCCTAATTATCAGCTTTCTATAGCTAATGGCAATCAATTAGGTAGAGCATTTTTCAACCTTTATCTTCCTCCCCCAACCTGTGAAAAGGGCGAGATGTAAAAAAAACCTCAACAGCAGGGGTATGCAACTAGGGTTTCATAGGTTCTCTCATATATTTAACATGCATTTTCAGGACCTGTTTGTCCAATTCAGGGTCACAGAGGGGTCCACAGGGGGCTTACCCTAAAGGCTAAGGGCACTAGGCAAGGAACCTATTGCAGATCATACACATTCACCATTCACACATACATTCACACCAACAGAAAACTTGGCAACTCCAATAAACTTGAGTATGTTTTTGGACTATGGGGACACAGGGAGAACATGCACATGGAGTTATGGCAGAAGCTTGAACTCTGGTCCCAGAGGTGTGAGTCAACAGTGCAAAGCACTACATCGCCTTCATTGTCGTTGTGAAATACCTGTACTCAACATTCTGTCGTAAAATTGAACACATGATGCATGTCTTAATTTCTGTGCTGCATTAGTAATCATTTTGGTAATTGTGACAAATTCTGCTACTGTGACCTGGAACTACAGTAGATCAACTTTTTTATGGCCTATTGTTTGCATCCATTGTGGATGATGTAAGTAGGATCATAATTACAGTTAGATTTACCCTAATTACATGTACCCTGTTTGTTTGGCAGATACAAAATAATACAGCTTTGCTGTAAGTCAGGGGTGGGCAATCTTATCCGCAAAGGGCCGGTTTGGATGCGGGCTTTTGCTGCAACTCTCTAATTAGGTTACTAATTAGGGGGCCGATTCACCGAAGAGTCCTCACATCTGGGTTTGAACAGCTGACCTAAAGGTTATCCCAGAAACCTGCATACACACCGGCCCTTTGCGGGTAAGATTGTCCACCCCTGCAGTAAGCCATCTATGATGTTAAGTAAATTGTGCAATAGACTTTCCACTATTGCAGAAAATGTTATTTCCACAAAATCCTAACTTTCTAAGTATTATGTGAAGTGCAGTGAAAAGACAGATGATGAGATAATAATGATGCCACTCTTTACAGCACAGTAAATATATATTTATATAAAATAAATTCATACATTCAAACTTGTTTTCAGGTAAATGCTGGCAGTACTGCATCTAGCAGAAACAATGCCATCATGTCAGTGATATAAAGGTTACATTATTGATATAAACATTAACACAAGCAGTAATACTGGATCAGGTGGAGAAAAGGAGGAGAACATCTAATGCACTTATATTAACTCACTTTATTGCTTTATTTTATTGCTGAGTTGTTATCAGATTAATTATTAGCAAATGTGTTTCAGTTTTGTGCCTGTATGTGGTTACTGTCTAGCCAACCTGTTGTGGAAACATCTTCCAACAAGAAGCCACAATGATTATGACAATACATAAGGCAAAGAATTAATCCATTCTATTGGTAATAATTAGTACTTCATACATCAAACGAGAACACTTATTAGAGTTAAGTTATTCTAATTAGTTATGCCATATCTGCAGTGACATTGGAAGGAGTTTGACATTGGGGGCAGGGGGTGACAGAATTCACCAGGGTGGGGAGGGTGATTACAATTGGCACACATGCAGTAGTAACATTCTGAATTTTGAATAATACAAATTTCAAACACAGTTTAGGGTGCACTAAACCTAACCAAAAAAAAACCAACTGCTCCGTATGATAAAATGATTTTGTCTGAAGCACGACTACAATTTTTGTTAGTTACATAAAATAAAAAGATAAGAAACCTGCTTTTAATAATTATTTGGTGCGCGTCCCCCCTATTTTCGACACCCCTGCATATCCGCAATAATATCTAAAATATTCAACATACATTGAGAGCTATTGGTTTTGATGCATTCTAAATTCTTTGTTTAAAGAATTAACTCAAAACTAAATTCCATTATTACAAACTGAACAGATTGCTTACAACAGCTGATAACAGGATCCCCAAGGTCAATTAAATCCAGCGTAGGAGTGTCTGGGAGTGCTAATTTGCTCTTTGTTATTACCAGC
Organism: Petrocephalus zakoni; assembly: GCA_026774425.1. Classification (NCBI taxonomy): domain Eukaryota; kingdom Metazoa; phylum Chordata; class Actinopteri; order Osteoglossiformes; family Mormyridae; genus Petrocephalus; species Petrocephalus zakoni. The sequence continues at coordinate 11,171 of JAODKN010023226.1, forward strand.
GGTGGAGGAGAGAGCGCTCAGTCAATATGCTGTCTAATCAAGGTCCTAAATTTACAAAACCACTGGCTGCCAGGTCAGTCATACGTCCCTGAAGCACACCCCTCATTCGCACACCTTCAGTCAAAATCTGCAATAATACAGAGCTGGATCCATGACTCGAGACATGAATTGTTTGTTAAATGGCAAATCAACACATATTGCATATATTAATTCTATTGTAAACTGGTGCCAGGTGGGGCCAGGAAAGCATGGGGTGCGGGACGGCTCTGTCTATCCTTTTCAACTGTCAGACTCAGGACAAGGAGCTGACAGAGCTGTCATGTTCTACCAATTACAACAGACAACAGTCAGGGGACAATAGTCACAGGAATGCCACGGGAATCCCATGGGGTGGGAGTCAGTTTCACTATTAATTACAGGGCTGGAGTGTGGATTCAGTTGCAGAGTGTTGCTGCGTGGTTGTAGTTATATTTGTGATCTTATTGTCATATTGCACTTGGTTCAAAATCATAGCTTAGGTGATTAGATTAGGTTTGCAATGATAAAATCTTCGGCGTTCCCCAGGATCGGGATCGCACCGGGATTAATTGTTCCAGGATTGAGACGGGATCGGATATTTTTTAACTTGGGATGGGAATTTTCTTCTGGGAGTGCAACAGGACAGGAGTGAGAATCTACTCCCATGTCACTCTCTACTGGACATTCTGCTTCAGATTATGCTGTGTGGATAAAGGCTGAAGCGGTCATACTATAAATGACAGCAGCAGAAGGAGCCCTTCCATTCCTCATAGGAATGTTTTCTCTTGTCATTCTTGTCCTTATGTTCTGCCGCATGTCCTGTCCGAAGACGGCTGAGCCTGCCTTATATTAAAGACCTGGCTCTGCAATGTGCCCTTTCCTGCCACCCCTCCCCCGGGCCTCTGACAGCACAACAAAAAGGAAGCTTAGATGCTGTGGCAGGCAGATTAATCACAAAATGGCTGAAATGCCATCTAAAACGCCTCTAAGCATAAAATGCTAAGGACTGTTGACACATAGACACATTTAAGGTCTTGGCATTTGTTCAGTAATAGCTCAGCCCATGCAGGGCTAACATGTCTATTTTCTTCTTGAAGCATTAGGTGTCTATTCCTCTATGAGTCATACATATCCAAGGTAAATTATATTTATATACAGTCAAAGTAAAACGTTTGTGAACTCCTTGGAATTTTCTATATTTATGTCAGCTTTTGACAAGAAGCATATCCAGATGGGAATCAAGCCTCGCACAAGAGCTACGATAAAGGATTGTTAACTTACATAAGTCTGGAAAGGGTTATAAAGTCATCTTAAAATTTTAGATATTCATCATGCTACTGTTAGGCAAGTTGTCTATAAATGGAGACAATTTGGTATTGTGGCTACTCTGCCTACTCTGCCTAGAAGTGGGCGCCCTGCCAAGATGTACCCAGGAGCCCAACGCAACCTTAGAGTGACAGCAAAGGACATGAAGAAGTCATTAGAACTGGTTAACATCTCTGTTCATGATTCAACAATACGCAGAACATAGAACAAGAAGGGAGTCCATGGCAGGACACCAAGATGAAAGCCACTGCCGTCACTGCTGCACGCCTGAGCACTTGGACACTCCAGAGTGGTACCTGAAAAATGTTTTGTGGAGTAATGAAACCAAAAGTGAACTATTTGGGAGAATCAAGCAGAACTTCATTTGCCGTGAAAAGGGCACTGAATATCAACATCAAAACATCATCCCTACAGTAAAGCATGATGGAGGGTACATCATGATTCGGGCCTGCTTTGCTGCGTCGGGGAGGGAACATCATGATTCGGGCCTGCTTTGCTGCGTCAGGGCGGGTACATCATGATTCGGGCTTGCTTTGCTGCGTCGGGGAGGGAACATCATGATTTGGGCCTGCTTTGCTGCGTCGGGGAGGGAACATCATGATTTGGGCCTGCTTTGCTGCGTCGGGGAGGGAACATCATGATTTGGGCCTGCTTTGCTGCGTCAGGGCCTGGACAGTTTGCCATCATTGAGGGGAAAATTAATTCCCAGGTTTATCAACAAATTTTGCAGGATAATGTGAGAGTGTCTGTCCATCAACTGAAGCTCAGAAGAGGCTGGGTGATGCAGCAGGACAATGACCCCAAACACTGAAGCAAATCCACGGCACAATGGTTTCAGAAGAACAAAATCCACCTTTTGGAGTGGCCCAGTCAGATCCCAGATCATAATTCTATTGAGATGCTCTGGAATAACTTGAGGAGAGCCATACACAGAAGACAACCAAAGAATATGGATGAGTTAAGGCAGTTCTCTAGGGAAGAATGAGCTAAAATTCCCCCCACACAATGTGCAGGTCTGATCTGCAATCACAGGAAGCACCTGGTTGAGGTCATTGCTGCCAAAGGAGGGTCAACCCGTTATTAAACCAGCCAGAGGTTCACTTACTTTTTACACCACCACTGTGAATGTTGAATGCGTTTGTGTAATGAAGACATGAAAGCATAGATTTTTTGTGTGTTACTGGCTTAAGATCATTGTGTATATCAGTACCTGTGACTTAGATGAACATCAGATCACTCTTTATGACCAATTCAGGCAGAAAACCAGATAAATTTAAATGGTTCACATGCTTTTTACTTTGACTGTATGTGTGTGTGTATATATATATATATATATATATATATATATATATACTGTATGTGTGTGTGTATGTATGTATATACATAAAGAATCTTAATTGGATATGGTCCATTTGCTTTTTTTTGCTCATGCTAGGGTTAGCAGTGACATGCCTGTCATAGCCTGTGTGAGACATTCATTATGTCCTTATGGCTGGTTTGTTTTTTTCTTATTCCTCCTTTTTTGACCATTTAAAACTTTCATTCTTGCCATTGCACTCACTGAAGTGTATTGCATTGGGCTAAGCCTTCAGCATTGGCTAATTATCAATGATCATCCGAGCAGCTAAATGCTGCCATTGCGCTATGGTCAGAATAAGGCTTCTTTATTTCACTCAGAATTCCAATGTTCAGTGCACTGAACTTGATTAGCTCAATGCAGGTTTTGGAAATTAGACCATATATAACTAGATGGTTGTAGGACTTGCTGATCTTTTAAATTAATAAAAATGCTTACTGGTACTGTACATCCAAGTTGGTCCAGAGCAGTCAAACAAATGACTTAAAGAAATTAGAAAATAAAGTGACATGTATGGAAGCCAGGGGAAGGCTGCGATGGCTGCGTCTGCCCTGTCCCTCAGTGCGATGCCCGTACAGTAGCAGACAGGAGGGAGGGCTGCGATGGCTGCGTCTGCCCTGACCCTCAGTGCGATGCCCGTACAGCAGCAGACAGGAGTGAGGGCTGCAATGGCTGCGTCTGCTCTGTCCAGACATTTTTATACTACCAGTTGGTGTGTGTGAGTAGTAGCCTACAATGAAACTTGAAATTATAAGTATCCTGGTAACGTTAACCAGGTGTGAAATGAAAACGGACAATAAAACTTAACTTTCACTTAACCAGGTATGGTACTGGCATATTTAATGTGAATTTTCAAGTTTACAGTTAATGGACAGTTCAGGGTTCGACTATGAAAAACTTTACAGTCAAACTCTTAACTTCACAGTATCACAATTCATGGTTCTGCTGTGAACTTCACAGTCCAATTTACTATCAGCCTGATTGTCCCTGAAGTTGCTAGATGCTTTTGTAAGAGAACAAACCCTAAATGATCTGTAAAAAATGATTAGAAAATATTACATAAAGTGATTACCAACTGGAATCCAGTTATATAGTCCTGTAAATCATTGTATATGACCCAGCAAACTAGCATAAAAGGAAGGAAGAGCTTGCCTTCTCTCCTCTGTGGGCTTGCCCTAAATAGTAGTACAAGATCAACAATTGTTATATTGGGTCAACTAAGTGAGGTATGGGCCTGAGTAATGGATGAATGACAAAATAAAATAAAATAAAATAATAACAAAACAAAACATTAAAAAGATGATGTTAAACAATCACAATCAGTCACTATTGGCCTATTTGACAATTACTTCTGTATATTTTAAATTATACAGTATCTCATTTTCATGTTTCATGTGTGTACTGTATGTGCTCAAAGGACAATCATATCTAGTGATTTTTATTAATTTACACACACAATATATGTAGCCAGACACACATTTAACATCCATTCATACAGAATCTTTAGAGTTATTTTGAAAACTCAGTTTGAGTTGAATGAGAAATGGGTAACACTTTACTTAAGGGTGCTCTTCATAAGGCCACATGACACCAACATAAACCGTTCATGACAGCTGACATAACTTGTCAAAAGCATTTATAAAGGTTCATTCCAACTTTTGTAGCTATAATAGATGCTGACAGTGGGAACTCCTATGTTTAGTTGATGTATCCATCTATGTCAGCTGTCATAGGTTTATGCTGACATAAAGTTATGTTATGACACTTTTTCCATTCAAGTGACATAAAAAGTTATAAGACTGACTTTACACTATAGTGTGTCAGAGTGACATAAAGTGACATAATTTGTCATGTAACACCAGCTGTAAAACAGAAGGTGAATTCTTTTCAAAAGAGAGTTACACATGGCCACAATGAACAACAGCATAGCCTTACATCTCCAGAGGCTGGTCATTTGTATCTTGTTTCTTGCTTCTGTGTGTGCAGAGTTTACATGTTCTTCCGGTGTCTATGGTGGTTTGTATCTCATTTCTGGTTCCTTATGTCAGAGCATACACCACCTTCCTGTAATAATTTTTAATTGCAACATTTGCATAAATGCCCATGTAATGTCATTACACAGTATTAACAGTATCATGACAGTTTTTTTAC
>JAODKN010024443.1:0-49322 GCA_026774425.1 Petrocephalus zakoni
ATGGATCAAATGGCACAAACTCAAGCCACACTTCAACATTAAATTTCTGATTTAAAGATCAGATAGTGGTAACATGTTTTCTTCTCCATCCCTAACTCATTCCTCCACTAATTCCTCACAATCGGATTGTGTTAGTCAGCAGAATTATTTGCTCTGCCATTAAGCAGTAATGGTACAATCAGGAGTTACACTGTCATGATAACATAAAGGAAGATACCAGTTGGTAGTTGTTTACTTAGGTAGTTGTTCTCTTCTCCTGTAGATAGAGAAAACTGTGGTACCCAACAGTGCCATGCTGAGGACAGCCACCACAGCTGAAAGAACCAGAACAATTCCTGAAAAAAGCCCAGAAAAGCAATTTTATGATTGAAGTAAATCCACATTTGTTAAAAATATATCACTATAGATGTTAATGTAACTGTGTTTACTTGAAACAATATTGACAATTTATGTCTCACCTGAGTGAGAATCACTCTGCCTTAGTCCACATTCTGCATCCCAGTCCTGGGCAATGACATCACTGATGACCTCAGTGAAGCTGGTTAGCGGGCATGGGTTCACAGGACAACCGGGCACAGGGGTTGGATAGGGGTCACGGGCTGAATCATTACGATAAAACAAGGAGATGGAATACATCCTAGTAACAGAGGAGACAGCAGGGATTTCGTAAAAATAAAACAAATACAGGGGCTGGACAATGAAAATGAAACACTGGTCATTGGACAATGCACATTCCATGGGTAAAGCAGAGTGTGAAGGTTGATATCAGCAGAGCAATAAAACAGCTGAACACCAAGTATTGCAATCTACACAACATAATGGGAGACATATCAGAGTTCAAAAGAGGAAAACTGTTGGTACGAATCTCTCTGATTAAATCTCTGCATCTGTGACCAGGATTTTTTGTTGTGTATTGAGATGGTATCTAGAGCTATAATGCTGTGTAATGCTGAATTCTAAATAACATGCATGCAGGGACTTCATTCATCCCCCTAATACACAGACCATTATATTAAAATGATTAAGTTGTGTCCCCCAATATCAAATTATCTCTTACAACGCTGCATGTATGTCAGGAGATACGACACGATTATTCGTTATTCAGTTCAGTTCAGAGAACAAGGCAAGCTACATCTTGAGTAAAACAACACTCTGTTGCAGGGCACTCACATAAGCAGTTTACAGATTTACAGATACTACAATCACGCCCTTTTCGAATAAGCCAATAAACCCACACAAACACAAAGAAAAATTATGGAAATATGATGCAGTTATAATGACTCTTCAGTTCGTTTGAATAATGTTAATAACCCATATAGAGGGTAAAAACAATCTTACAAAAATGTCAAGATACACAACTGTGATAAAAAAATGCACAAATAATTAATTTTGCAGGGAATACAATCAGAATATGCACAGACCCAATAGAATGTGACGCTTCTTTGGGGTGAATCTGATAAAAGCGATGCAGCGATTCAGAGTGGGGCACGATGCCACAAACTTTGTATGAAGAGTGAGTAGAAAGTTTCCCAAACACATGCGACACAGATTTGGGCCCACATGATCAAAACATATAATATGGATAAAACGTAGCAGGTAATGTATTATATTCACAATAGGCTGCCATCCCAGCCAGTGTTCTACATTTACAAACATTGGCTTGATGCTCAAGACAGCCCTTTGGTGGATAAGTGGTTAAAGAAGATGGATGGATAACATATTAAAAAAATAAAGCTACACATGCACCCATAACTCCTGTACTGTATTTATGCTTTCTTTGAACATTACAAACCCATTTTTCTCCTGGTAAAACTCAAAGAGCTGACAGGCGGCGTAAGGTGGCAGGCGGCCGCTGTAGATGTCGAGGGCAGCCTGGAGAGTGATGAGCGTGGAGTCATGCTGAAAGGCAGAGAGGAAATGTCAGCATGCCGAAAGCCGGCTAATGGCACCGGGCACATTAGCACGTTAGCATCGGGCTCAACGTACCGCAGAGTACATAACAAGCTTCAATTCGTTGTCCCTCTTCACAGCACTCGTGAAATTCCCAAGGATGGCATTCAACAATACTCCTGAAATTAATGATGCATTATGCATGTTAAATGTAATTTTAAATGCTTAATTTCACATTTTTGAGTGGTTTCCACGGTGAGTGCGTTTAGCTGGTTTCACCCCTTTTGGCTGCCAGTTACGTAATATTAAAACTGTAAAACTGTTGTAAAATTATGAAAATGTTGTAATCTGACTGGCAAGTCTATAATTGTTGCTGGGGTTTAATCTTCTGTTTGGACCAAAACCAGAGTGCTTAATAGCCACTGCAGCTTAGCTACAGTCTGCCCTCCAGGATGGTGTTATCTGTGTTCTGAGAACACTAGGAGAAAGAGTGAAGGGCCAGGTGAAGGACTAGTCTGACAAGGAACCAGAAACCAGGGGAATAAGCAGGGAATAAGCAGGAGAACCAGAACTCAACATCAAGGGCCAGGATGGTGGTGGCCTAGTGGTATGGATCTCTGGTTATGGGCCCAGCAGTCACTAGTTCAAATGCCATCTACCACCAATGGGTTCCTGACCCAGATCCCCAGGTTGTAATTCCTAATGGGCTAATGTAAGTCACTCTGGATAACCACATCTACAGAAACATTGTAACACCCAACGCCTGCTCCCTACTGGCTATCGTTGATTCCTGGCCCCCCATCCTGGGTTGTTCCCTGCCTTGTGCCTGTTGCTTCTGGGATTGGCTCCGGACCCCCTACAACCCAGTAAGGATAAGTGGGTTGGAAGATGGATGGATGGATTATAAAATATCATCATCTTTGAACTACTCTTCCATTTTAATCATACACAAACATCATATTTTTATGTGTTGCTGACTGTATCTTGCTGTATGTATGTGAACTTTACTAAAATGTATTACTTCTCAAAAAAATTCAGATCAGAGGATAATTACAACAAGAATGAAATGCAACTTAAAAGCTACTTCAATTAGCATTTTAACATTTTAATCAAATTAAGAAAGGCAACCATTTCCCAGTAAACTTTCACTTTTGACCTTTCAAAACCAGAGACTGGAAGTTACAAGTCAAATGAGAAAAACATTTTAGAACGATATACATACATAAATTAGACGTTTATCAGAATCTTTCATAATGAGACAGTGGCACAGGTGGGAAAAAGGTGACGATCCACTTACAGCTCCAAGACAAAAGGATTTATTGAATAAACTAAACAGACTCACACTGGGAAAACACAAAATAATAGGTCCACAAGGGGTCAGAACTAAACAGGAAAAAAAAACAACTAACAGAACCATAAACAGGCCTACTAAGGGAACCCAGGCAACCAGGGACCAAAACTACGGAAAAATGCTTAGAGTAACAACACACAGTAACATAAGCACAATGACTGACTGACAAACTGAGTAAGAACAAGTAGTAAAACACACACAGGGAATCAAGGCAAACAACTCTCTCTTTTCTTACACATGTGCCTGCACATTGTGTTAATGACAATAAAAATGAACTGAATTGAACTGAATTAAACTGACCAATCATGGGATACAGGAACACCAAGAAAAATAGAATAGGCAACACTGAACACAGAACTAAGAGACATAGAAAACACTTGGAAACAACTGGGGACATTTTTACAAAACACTTGGGAACAAAGAACCAAACAATTATAATTAAAAAGTGGAGGTTGATCTGAGACAGCCTCATACTCATGACAGGAGAGTAAGTGTCCCTAAGCCACACACTTGGCCTGTAGAGCTATGAGCTAGCCTAGGGAATGTGGAAAGCACACTGGGACTGAAGGGCAAGCGACAGGGAGGAGGTCAAGCTGGCCAGTGACACCTGCTGGCCAAAACGGGGAAAAGACACGGAGAGCAGGATCAGACAGGCACTGACCCTGACAATGCTTCCTTGAAACTGTGATTTCATATGAGGAAAGGGAGCCAAAATGTTAAGTTTATATACAGAAAATTAACAAAAATGTTTATTTTTCCTTCTCTGTTGCTTACTATTTTCTATTCCAAATAAACCCTTAATTACGTAACACTGATTGAACTGTTGATTAAATTAGATACACAAGTTTAAATTCAATTAATCTTCTAAAGATGCCTTTAAGTTTTGATCATTTTAAACGGAATGATTTTCTCAGGAAACACGAAACCCAGGTGGTGAAAATTAAATAATAATCACAATTTGAAAATCTGTAATCTTTTATTAATTTATCTTACTTCATGATTAATTAAACAATAAACCCCGTATTTCACATTTTGTTTACAGGCATATTCATACAGACAGATTGAAAATACCTTACTAAATTGGAAATAGAAAACACTATTTTAATTTTAATTAGAGTTTGTATACTTTATTCGTAAACTAACGTGATGCCGTTCCAGCCTGATTTTTACCTACTTAAAGACCAGAAAGCACCTGATTCCAAGATGCCGTACTTTCGATTCACACACGAGAGGTGTCGGGGTAGCTCTTACCTCACACCAGTCTTCGCCTATTTGCGCCAGAGGACAAATAGCATACTTTATATATGTTCGATTGCCAATAAATGGTGTGATTTAGCAACCTTCATGTGAAGCATTTGGTTTCAATCTGAAGAAGTGCCGAGTTCGTTTTAAAACTTGTTCATATATTATCGAGAGCAGGCTCCAATTCACCAAAAATAGCAGAAAACAGAAGACTCCCTTGCGCTTGGATCTGCAAATTGAATTTGCTAAGCCCAAAAACTGCCTTTACTTAATGGCTGGTACTATATATAAGTGCAAATAAAATGCAAGCTGTAACGTCAATATGTACGTTTTTTTAAATTACCCCGTTCGTTTAATTGTGGACGCACGGTAATATTTAAGGCTTCATATACCCCGTTGGATCCAACGCTTATTAAATCCCTTAACATTACATCGAGCGTATCTTTGCAACTCCGTTCAGCAAACACTGTATATCACAGTCATAAATGTACGTACCCCATGGCTGGACTAGCTACTCGATCACGATTTATCATACTTGTTAAAAACAGAAGGAAAAAAAAGTCAGAAGGAACTTGCAATTGCACCTTAGCTTCCAGAAGTTTGATGCATTTCAGTTTATTTTAATTTACTTTGTTTGATCAGGTAACATGGCCATCGACGACATTATCTTATCACCAAAAGGGTGTAATTCAGAACCAACCAATGAATGCATGGATTTTGGATACATTGCTGATGTATTGGCTATTTTTGCTGGTATTTTCTATTTACAAACATGGTAGAGCACAGAGGATTTGCACTGAAAAGAGTGTAATTAGAAGGCATAAACCACAAAGCAGTGCCTGTCAGCGACTGTGTGTCAGAACCAAATCTGCAGCAAAATCAGAAAGACTGAAAGAAAGGAGCCGTTGGCTGTGACTAGCGACACTCACCCCCTGCCAGTCTGGCCTTGTCCTTCCGCTTGTAGGTGAGCACACTGTACATGACCTCAAAAGAAGCGATTTCCTCCAAAGTATTAAACACGTGCTGGGTCGCCCAGCTGGGCAGGGTGAGGTTATGAATTCTCTAAAGAAAATATATATGTATATTAAAACATTGCAATTGGGATTTTGGAGAAACGCTTCAAGTAGTGATTGATGATTTTTTTCCCCAATCATAATTAAAGCTGATGGCAATGCATTATAAGTCATTATATATTTTTTTTGTTATTTAATTTGTTAGGTCTATGTGCAATCAGTTTAATAAGTATTATGTATTAGTCAATGAAATCAATTATCAATTAAACTGTAAAAGATTAACTTCTAAATTAGAATTTAATTTAACAATTTATATGCCTCTCCCATGTAAAAATAATTACCTGACAGTGCAGCGTGTCATACACCCTCCAGATTTTCCGCATAACCAGCCTGTCTACCGGGTATCCAGTGTGATTTGAAATTTCCTGGATGAAGTACTGTTAGATAATACATTTATATAAAAGGCAAGAAAGAATATGAAGAGCCTTGAGAAAGTATCACTCATTACTCTGAAATTATACAGGGAAGATAATGGAGATGTTAGCTGCATTATATAAGCAGCAACTTAATATTCAGCAACTTAGGTGAGCCTTTCGCCCAACGAATTTTAAACGGGTTCCAGCTTCACACTTTCCAAGGTTTGTACACATATCACTCTGAAGCAATTCAAATTAACTAAGATTTTCTGGTTTCACCCATTTTCTGTTGTTTAGGTCTAGGTCAATTCTTCAAAAGGACGGCTACACTGCATATGTGAGTTAAGTGAATGCTGTGCAATTTTTAACGTATTCCAAACCTAGCCTAACATATAAGAAACGAGGGAACGGACAACAATGAGCAACAAAGCACAGAGAACAGACGAACGCAACGGCATTAAAACTGCAATTTCTCAGATCTGCCACAAGAGGGCAATAAGTGTCACTGAAGCTTTCCAATCATGGTACAGGGCTCGCACGAACCCATTTACTTGTTTAATGAGACTCATGGCAGTCTGCTTAATTAAAGTTTTTCAGTTAAATTTTTTTCTGTAATTTAATCTCCTGTTTAATTTTAAATATAAAAGAGTGGCGAGAATTTAAAATAAATTTTGGCAAAAAGTTAATGTCCCACTGAAGATGCGGGACAGAATGACAGAGACATTAATGATTAAGAAACAGAATAACAAAGTCTCACACAGACATAAAGGAATAGAAAGGGAACATTAGGTTAAATGTCAGACTCAAAAGAACAAGAAGATTATTTGTAAGTTTCTTTCTTGACCTTATAAGTCTTCAGTACTCTCTGATACTCTTCGCTGGAAACTGTTTCAGCCATCAGCTCTCTGAATCTGGGACAATGTTTGCCAGGTGTTTTTAACAGCTGAGAGGCAAGCAGACTGCATGTTAATGTCATATACATTAATTGTCCTTGAAATGATTGCAAAAAAGGCTTCAGTGTAGTGACAGGATAAATACAAATTTTAAATAAATAATGCAGTGTTCCTGTCCAGATTCTGTCAAATGGCTAAATATAGTTAACTTCAACACAATCGTAAAATATACTTAAGTTAACTTGACACAATGAAAGTCTGCCTTTTTGTTTTTTTTTCAATTATAATAAAAGAGTACTCACCAATCCTAACAAATTTTTTACTTCCAAACAAATATTTGTACTCAACAAAAATTTAAAGAATACCAGACATCCTTAAAAAAATCTTATAATCCAAACAATGTTTAGGTATGACTACTGTATTGGTATATTCACTCTGGAAATTAAAGCATACCCCAAATTTAACAATTTTTTTGTATGTGAAGATTGCATGAAAATGCCTGTTTCTTTGTGCACCACTGTATGCTTGAGCCTCAGGAGGAGGGTGCTGCTGGAATTGTGGGCACATGCTGACTTTCTGTGCCCGTGTGAAAACTGCACTGAGTGTGATCCAATTGTAAGGACTGTGTGACCATTCAAGGTAAAGGTAATGTTACTACAGAAGGCTAAGCTGGAAAACATGTGAGTAAATGCTACTCATTTGTAGGGGATGTGGGAATGCATAGGCTTTAAACATAAAACACAGATTCCAGGTTTGCGTGTAAATCTTAGTCCTTAAAATGATTAAATATTCCCATGGTGACAAAAAGGGGGATTCCTTACCTTCCAACATGTTGTAGCTGACATCACACACTCATATAAAAAAGCAGCCCAAAGTTCCCTACTGGCACCAGAAATTACATAATTTACATAATGGTTTGTGGGACAGTCTGGCAAGATGCTATGAAGTCCCTGTGCTTCTCACCTTGTCCTGGGACATGGGCACAGTGTGCACGGGAATGGGGCGCCAAGGCAGCTGGGGGCTGATGGGAGGGGGCTGCCGAGTCGGGGGGAAGAGCCCGGCCAGGTTAGCTTGGGCGCTCATTAAAGTCCGGTCATAGTCGGTGCTCCGCACATACACCTAAGAGGAAGATGGTCACAACCCTACAGCACTGGCTGGAATTCTGACAAGCATCCGTCTCGGTGATGCTCTGACAAGCATCTGATTCGGTGATGCTAATTTCTTGCAGCCAAAGTAACGAGTGGCTTTGGAAAAGAGTAAAGGACAAGTGAAGTATAGAGAAGTACAAACAGTGGAAGTGAGGACGGAGACTAGGCGAGAGGAGGAGAAACCACAGAACGAGACAGATACGGCCTTAAAGAAATAGGCAGAGACAGAGTGTCAGCAACAGTGGGATAGAGAGAATTATAATTATGGTGGTAATTACATGTTGCTTCGCAGAGAGAGAACAGAGAGGTCAGAAACAGTGTGGAGAATCTGATCTGTGTAATTATAGTATAGACACCTTATGGGACAGAGTGAGGAAAGCTTAAGTGTCAGCATACATCACATGTAATGCTGGCCAAAGGCCACCGCCACTCACAAGCCTTCGGCGGGCCGTGTATTCTCACACACAGGGGTGCGCGTGCTCACCTCTCTGGTGTCATAGTCGTCGCCAAGGAAGCCAACATAGCGCTTCCTTATAAACCACCCTAGTTCATACTGCTGCCTCATCCCTAACTGGAAATAGAAGTGCATTATGTTGTCATATGGTGTCTTGGGCAATAACAGGTCTTTACAAAAAGAATAACAGAAAAGGTGGCCTGGTGATTCAAATAATTATATGACAGACTTAATTTGTCTGGAACCTATTAGGAAAACTAGTTTTTCCATTTTGTAAAGTTTGCAGATAAATATAGCCCTGTATCTTTGGGGGAAAAAAGTTCTATTTCTTTCATTTCTATTTTAAAAGCCATTTGGAATATAGGGTAAAGCATAATTTCATTATTGCTTTCTCATTTTAGGAAAGGTATAAAAAGTCTCCTTGCTGCTTTACAAATTCTCAACAGTTACTCAATGTAAACATGCGATTATCTGTGAGCTCAGCCTGCCTTCTTTTCTTTTTTTAATGCACTCAACGAAAAGTCTATTATTTTTCCGAGCACCATAATACAATGCATTTTGTTGAGCAAACAGATGCACAACAACATACCGTAATAGGAATGCGAGTTCTAAGGAGAGTGAGCCTAGACTTCTTGAGATTAAATGATGGCCAGATTTTATATTGATTGCTTCCTGCATAGCACTTTAGTCGGTCAGTGCTCTATGCTGTACCTCTGTCAGCTGCCCAAACCCCTGTGCCCAGATCTCCTCTTTGTGAGGATCGCTGGGAAACGACTCGATGGGAGAGCGATCCCCGTGGCGAAACACCTGGAAAAAGGCGCACGTTAATACTGACACGCAGCGTGTCGGAAACCAGTGTGCCAGCAGAGACAGTTTGCAGACTTACAACCGCCACAAACTTTAAGACGCGACATTCCGAGGAAGCCCAGGAGAGGATGAAGACGCAGCCCAGAAACCTGAGACAGCTCCACATTCCTGTCTGCTGTCTGTATGTATCAACACAGCACAGGAAATGATTACAGTCACAGATCAATGTAGTTCTTTTGTAACCAACTAAATGTACTGAGGCATCCATTGTATTGAAAATCACCCCATTATTCAATGTCACCTAAAAATTGGTTATTTTTTAGTTCTCATTCAGGTGATATTCAAGTCTGCCACCAAACTTTAATGCACATAAAATACCTGCATGGCCTGAATTATAATGTACATTTGTTTTCCTACCAAAACTAAGGAGTTATTTTTGCCGATTTGAATAACTTCTAACATCTAACCATTTTTACTCAATTTGGTTAAAAAAGATGCTTTCGTAACAACCTTCTTGCTTTTTTAACGTTTCTACTAAACTGATGAGTCCTTATCCCTTATCCCTTTAAGTGCATTTACCTTTAAACTTTGTACCATGAATGCGCCTCTGCAGTCTCTTTTTCCTTGTCACCTGGTGCTAAACCCTGTACTGCAGATCGCCTTATATCGCATTTTCCTGAAGATCCCGCCTTTCATCGTCCTCGTGTCACAAACGCTCATTACCTTTTCCAGCAATTACAGTGCCTTTTTAAGAAGGGGCAGATTGCTGTTTGCATCGGAGGATTTTGAGGGAACCTGTGTAATGAGCATTCAGCATTTGGAGGAAAAAGAAAAACATGAAACAAGTATGAGTTACAGTGCTGTGTTTGGGTGGCATCAGATTTAAAATAAGCTTCAAATTGCCTTTGACCTTTGCTTGTTTGTGTGTGCCACACGCCTAACCATGTCTGGATTCTGGGTGTGTGAGGACTGGACATTTTCAGACAACTGTGTTTCATATCTCTGTGTTACATGCTACCTTTCAAAAAAACCGAACTAGCACCAAGCATTTGGCCATGAAAGGAATTTGCCCTCTAACCCAAGGCTAGACATTAGCATCTCTCTCTTTCCACTTAACAGGGTAAAAAATCCTCTGTGAAATTATTTAAATTTCTTTAATACAAAAAATAAAGTTAGTTGCTCCCAGATATTCTCATTTTTGCAGATATACCGTTGTGAGCCTGTTTAGAAAAAGTGCAAATGCATACTAATAACATGATTTCCTGTTCAATAGACACAAGATGTTTATTAATTCAGAAACAGGATATGCTAAAGCAGGCAGGTTCAACTATCAGTGTCCTGATACTGTAGGTTAGCGCTCACATTATAAATAGGCCTAACTGTTAGGTAAGGCCTATTTATAATGACAAAGCACCTGCAAAAAACACAAAGGTACTTTTCACACTGCAGACAGTGAAATTCTCTACCACTCCACCACATTAATTGTTGATTTAACAACTTCCTTTGTTTTTTATACCTTCTTTCTGCCAGCTTACAAGACCTCATTTTCCCTTTATTTTTTTTTATTCTCGGAGTTGGTGTGATTCTTATGCATACATGGTGCAATTTTTGTGGAAGGGTTACAAATTGCAGCTGTATTTCCATACGGTTACAGGCAGCAGGGGGACAGCGGTGACACTACAGCAGGTAAGCACAGTCACGGAACAGATGAAGAAATCACTGTATTTTCCAAATGTTTCATTCCGGAAGGGGAAATTCCTTTCAATCGGCAGGCACGTGGACAGAGTCGCAGACAGTCCACAGTCTTACACTAACACTGCAATGAGAAAAAACCAGGGAGGGAGAGGGGATGAATGCAGCAGTTTAGAGAAAACGTTTGGCTCAGTTCAAACAGTTGCCATGGTTTCAATATGGTTTCCATGGAAACACAAGCAACCAATGAAATATATTTGAGCATAATTTTTACACAGAGGAACAGGGTAGAGAGTACTTGTGGAAACAGAGAGTAATTGAACATAACAGGACACATCCACTGCGCTAGTTTTGGGTGTAGGTGATAAGGGGATTGAGAAAAAATATTGGGCAAAGGGAGGAGAGGGGCAAGAAGAGAGAGGGCTATTTTAAGCTGCAGGTTGTCATGGTGACTGCAGTCTGTCTACAGATGGGAAATTCTGAAAACACATTGATAGACTAATAAACCAATTACTCGAATTCATACATATATAACTATTCTGACTGGCAATTCAAACCTCTTCTCATCTTGGTGTGAGTGATAGCATTTTTTTGCCCGCATATTTGGTATATAAATACTTTCCTCCGATGCAGCGCCATGACTGAAATGTCATAGCGCTTTTTTGAGTCGGTACGTCGGACTGTGTATTTTAATTATCAGCATTAGTAGCCTCCTTCTCTCGCTTTCTGAAGGACAGAGGTATTCCCACATTTCTCGGTCGCCATGGCAATGCTTCACCAAGAAGCAGGGCACAAGCGAAAGGGGTGGGGGAGGAAGCTAAGGGATGTGTGAACAATGCTAATGTCACTTCACCAAACATCATCAATTGTTTATTTAGGCTGTTGCTGGACTATTTATCTCACTGCTGTTTGATCTTTCCATGGCAGACCTTTATTCTTGAACTTACATTTTTAGCGAGGTTACGTTTGAGTTTGCACAGCTAATTAGATTTTCTATTTTCAGGTTATTTTTTTTTTTGCTAGTAGAGCGATGAAACATTTTGCAATGTTTAAACATTTTTTTCATAGTTCACATCACCACCTAGTGGATGACAACAGTTTAGTTGTAATTTTGTTTCAGTCATGTAGAGCTGTTCTGATATCACCTTAGCTACCTGCATTTGTGTTTTCCATGTAGCCTATATTAATTGTGCCCCACCCAATGAAACTGTGTGTATATCTCACATGCCATAGTCATCTAGCTGTATAGCCTGGAATGTTCACTTTGGAATAGTGTGGTACATCAAACTCAGAACGTGAGATATTAAAGTCTAGGCTGATTTATGTTAAACTGGATTTACAGCCAAAAGGGGCCCAGATACATATCCCAGGAAATGCATAGTTATCTTCCAAAAATTCTTGGGCAAGGGCTTGACCTGAATAGCCTTGGTAAAAAATTCATTTGAATTAATGGCTACTAACTGTTATAAATGAAGGGACATTGCGATCATATAGGCACCCTCTGATAAAACCATGTAATGAGAACTAAACAATCCAGCTTTCTACAAACACCAATGGCACATTCCAAAGTGCATTTTCCTAAAATTGTATTTTGTGAGCATTTTTACAAAAGCGCCCTTTATAAAGACATAACAATGAAGGACAAACATTCTTCTGATTGCTCTGAAAGCCACACTGATCTCTATATTCGCAGAAGGGTGAACACCAAAGCATCTGAGCCTTCGGCAACAGCAGCAGACTGAAGACGTCAAACCATCTTGACTGCAATACTTTACTCATTGCTGTGACTCGTTGGTTAAACATGTGGACAATTGCGATCTTTCCAAGCGAGCATATTCATAAATTGGCCAATGTCGTGCGTTTAGGAATATGCAGGCCATCACAGTCTCCCATTCTTCCAGCTCCCAGATCAATAACTCATCTCATAATGTCACTTCGCAGTTCCCTCCAGAGAAAAACAAATGCCTTTCTGCACGACAGAGAGAAATATGGGGACAGAGGTGAGAAAGGAGGTGTAAATGGGGTGTAAGAACAGAGGAGATGGGAGGAGGTCGTGAGTGGAGTCTAAGAGCATTATTACGGGATGACCGATTAACCCCCAGGTCTATGGTTGTTCTTAATGACTGAATAGCTGCTGAGCTGGGAGGCATGAATGGTGACGTCACTGCACGTCAACACGAAATGATACAGAAAGAGGGAGATGGGATTGACTAGAATCACTGAGTAGTGACAACAGCATAATTACAGTGTAACTAAAGGGAAACATGACAAAGTACTGCACAGTGAAATAGGACGACAGATATCCTACTGTCTGGTTTTTACTTCCAATCTGTCTTGCCATTCGTGTCTAGGACTATAGATAGATAGCATAAATTGTATAAATCTGGCTCTGAAATGCATATACAAATATGACTATAAGCACCACAGTCAACGGAAATCTGAGAAAGAGAAATTGCTGCACATATGCAATTGGGGGTTAACCCGCAGTCACTTTGTAGGGTTAAATTTCGACCACAGGCAAAACATGCAC
Source organism: Petrocephalus zakoni (assembly GCA_026774425.1). NCBI lineage: Eukaryota > Metazoa > Chordata > Actinopteri > Osteoglossiformes > Mormyridae > Petrocephalus > Petrocephalus zakoni. Next base: position 13,437 of record JAODKN010024443.1, read on the forward strand.
TCTATGGAGGAAGACGACAAAATTCATGTTGCCTGTGTATGCATTCTATATAACTAACGGTCAGCATAATTCCTCTTCTCTCAAAGTCTTCATGCTAACAATTTCTGGGCTGTCACAGTGCTCTGAGAAAAGCCTGGCACAAGATTAATTAAACGGATTCTCGCAGCACCTCCGTTTCTGGCTGCATATTATACTGTAGGTGCAGAATTATTTGGATGATTGGGTTATTTAAGATCCAGAAGGCTGGTTTTGGGATTAGTGCTCCTTCCAGTAGACATATGTTCACACTGGTTTTATATTTAGGACAACACAGCACTGTGTAAACGGACATCTTTTTGAATGTTTTTATTATCCCAGACAGCTCATTATCAGAACAAATTTGGATATAAAAAAATTGCCACATATCTTTCTGCTTGTGACTTATACAAATATATGTATATACATATATATGCATATTAACATTTGCCATTAATCCATTTGAAACCCAGTTACAGTAACAATACTTCTTTAAATCTTTGTCAGCAAATGCCTTAAAGCAGCCCATGGAGGTAGTGGTCTTGGGAGCATCATGCAAGGAGGTGGATGCCAACAACCAAGAAGAACAGCACATGGAACTCCAAAGGGCAACAACAAGTCTGTTCCAGTATTATCTGTCTTCAAACTTAAACTGGGAGAGATATACAGAGATTATATATCTAATACTGAAATACATTTTAGAATGAAGGTGATTGAAATTAGCTGAATAGATACAGAAACAATACAATCATATATGTGTAGAGAACTGTAAATACATCTTATACTGGTTAAAACTCAACAAAAGTACTATATAACTATGTACTTACAGGTCTCTCTAAACAGATAATCTGATCTATACATATTCTCTCTCTCTCTATATATATATATATATATATATACAGTATATATATATATAGATATATACTCCTTTAATATACAAATATAGCCTTTATTCTAAAAATATACATTAAAATGTCTCTTCACTATGGAATGAATAAAATAATACTTTTACTTCCTTTCTACAACTTCCTTCCTCTCTGCGAATGAGTTGTTTATTAATTCCATTAAAATAATATACATTTTTAACATATGTACTATTATATGTCCAAATGTTGAATGAAGGTTTGTGGTCAAAATTTACTATTAGCAATTAATTTTAAAATGCCTGGAAAAGAATGCACATAAATTGCGCAGACAGTGGGCTGTGCCTGGTCACAGAACCGTTACTTGCACGGGAGGCTGATTAAGCTTCCCGGATACTTTCTTCATCTTAGGTCCTACTATCTAACATTTGCAGACTGTGAGATACTCTGTTCGGGGGGCATTCTCGTCTTGGCAGAGGCCACAAAGCAGGCGTCAAATGGAGCATGCACCCTGTTAGAGTCTGAACAGACAGCGCTATTGTGCACTCTGTTAACTAGGTGAACAGGGTGCTAACGGCAAGAGGAGTGTGACAGTAAGTGAAGAGCACTACATGAAAGAGGCTGAGCAATCACAAGGAGCGGATCACTTAAGTGTATCATACATCAGTGGTTACCCCACATCTTATACATTGTAGTAAATAAAGAATTGCTGAAACGTATTGTTATATTTAAGGATAAATCGTGCATCTTATTCCTGTCTCACCCTGCTGGCAGTGAATTTTTTAACTAATGAAGTTCAGCTCTCACCTTTAAATTTTATTGCATTTACTCACTTTCCGGTTCAACCTCATACAGGTAATTACTTTAATGGTAAATTCACTTTCATCAGATTTAGCAATTTTGTGCTCTTATTTGAGTAGAGGGTTTTTTTTTTAATAAATGTTTAACGATGAACCATGAACTGTGTTTTCTATAATTGTTCATTTTTAAGGATATAGTCCGTAATTCCTAATAGCTGATGTCATATGCAGAAAACTACATTCCATCTAAAAACCAGTTTGGAGGATTATTGCAACAGTGCGGGATGCTAAAGATTATACCAAGAACTCTAAATTTTAATATATATTTGATAATTTCTAGAATATGGAAAAAGCAATATAGTGATATAGATAGGAATATAGTGACATAGATAATTAAATTGTGTTGTATACAATTTTTCTCCTTCTTGCAGCACAATTTCCCAGACCTGTGTAAGACATAAATGACCACAACCAATACCTTACCTCATGTGTATGCAGTTATTAATAACATTTGAACTTGGGTTCATTGCATAATGGCAAACAATAGTGAAAAGGTGATGTGGTCATCATTCTAAGAATAGCTCTTTGCGATGCATTTACCCATTTCTTCTTGTACCTAATTTGCAAATATGTCATGAATTCATTTGCCTGTAGAAAATGACAGTATAATTTACTATTGATAATTTATTATTTGCAAGGATTTTAAGAACAACAAGCTAAGTTACAATAACACTGAACAAAGGAGGATATGCTTCAATGCTAATGGATTCAGGAGGAAGCAGCAGACCAAGAGAACATCAGTTATGCACTTAAATCACTCTCGACTGATAACCAAATCAGCTTTATGCGATTTTATTCTAATTCTAATTTTACTTTAAGTGAGGTACTCTGCCTGGGGTGACTCAGTCAATTTAGAGCAGTGCATTTTCCATTTGTTATATTGCTCATCTGATCATAGATATGTGGGTTTTTAAAGCATTCTACAACGCTTAGCAGCATCGGCAACTATTGGCAAAAGACACTGTAAGATGCGCGCACCCAGCAGAGCGTCCATTTGGCCAGGCCTAGTCACATCCAGCTCTGCCTCACCTGAATACTCGGCACACCTGTAGCTCACCAACCCGGGTCATTGGCATGGATTGGCAGGACTTTAACTCCTGGCTAAGTACTGAGTGTCCTGCCATTCCGAGTGTTTGCTTTATGATCTGGTGTTTGAGTGTGACTCCCTCTTGCTTTCCTGATGTTGTTGCTGTTCATCTTGTGATTTGGATCCACATGTATTGTGTGACTTCAGAGCTCTGCTTGGACTGCGTATTGGGAAAACGATCTGGATTCATTTGCCTTCATTTGTGAGATTCTGGAACTAAACCTTGTACACTTGTATCCCCATCCAGTCATTATGATATGACAAATTTATTAGATAAAAATCATTTTACAAATGTATTAAAACCATTTTAAGCAAAAATGCAAATGTTTATCACTTCTGTAAATCCTAATCACACTAGTAATGGAATTTTTCTATTAAATGATAAAAGGCAATGTAGAATTACCCCACCCCCCCAAAAAAAAAACATATTTATGTTGAGGCACATACAGTATAATACAGTTCACATGGGTGACAGATAAAACTGAAAATTATTTACTTAGTTTCATTTTAACAAGGGCCATAATAAACTGCCATAAATCTAGCACTTCTGCAGAAGGTCCTACATTTATCTTGTTTGACCTGTAAAAGTTTGATAAATTGCAAAATGAAACTCTTCAATGTCATATTTTAAGTAAAACCCATCCAAAATTGATCAGTGTTTCTTACTGTCTTTTTATTTCTGCATGACTGGATGCTTTAATTAATGAGTATGCATATCTTTTCACAGTTCACTATAATTGGCTGGATTTAGCTATCAGTACATCTGTAAATAATTCAAATGATAGTAGCAACAATAAATAGTTGTTGTTGAGTTCTAGAGGCTGTTGAATAAGAAGTTCACTAAACTGTATCTGATTATTTGATTGTTTGGGATGTTTTCTGTCACTTCCCTCAACTCCTCACAAAAACACAAGCCATTTGCACAATAAAATTAATTGTGTATTATGTATCAGGCCTATTTAAAAACAGACAGAATAAAGTCAAAACAGATGTTTGACTTACAGACCAAGTTTCATTTTATATGATATGCTTGTATTGACATAAATTGATTGGGCTTTTGGAGGGCACTAGACTGGATTTTGATCAGTTGACACTGGATTATTCTGTGTTAGATGTTGAAATATTTAGGGAAGATACTACCATGGAAACAAGGCAATGATGTTGACATTGTGGTGCCACTTAAGGAACAGAGCTGTAACATCAAGAAAAGTGACGGCTGGAAGTGGAAGAGAATTAGAGCTTGATTGAATGTCATGATCTTGGCAGGATTGTGTTTGGTCATCAGACGCACACACATACCCGCACACACACAGAGTACACAGAGTCAAGCTCAACATTGATTCACAAAAAGAAAAAAAAATCTAATTGCCACTTGTTTTAGAGTACGCTCACCATTTTATGTGCCAAGTTTTTAATTTTGACGTGACTTCTGCTAACAGAACATTTTTGTAACAATAACCATAATTATAATAATAACATTAACAATATTACAATTGAGATAACAACACTTGATTTTAAAAAAGGAAAAAAATGAAACTGAATAAACACAAAGAAACACTTATTTTATCTATAACGTTCTAGATTTTTCATTTATTTGTCCTTTTTCATTAAAAAACTCAACAAACAGCATTTTAATCCAGTCTCTGTCTCTTCTATTAAATGGATTCGCTTACCTTTTAAAATGTGAAAAAGCTGTCCCCCTTTTTTCGTTCGCGGCGTTTTTCATACTAACGTGGCATTAAAGTTTCGTTATAATCCACTGTAATCCACCATTGTTTCCATCAAGTTTATTTTGTTTTAAACAAGCAGGAAAAGTGTCTTGACAGGCTGAGTTCTGTGTCATACAAAACAGGGGAGAGGTGCACAAGGAGGGGGCGTCCGTTTCCACGTTTGCACGCTCCATTTCCTTCCTGTCGATACAAGGACCTTTTCCTCCGTTTGATGATCCTTCTTGCCGTCATTGTAGCTTCTGTCAATCTTGTTTATTTTTTTTTTTCACTTTTCTGTTGTTGACGCGTATGACGCATCAGTTATTATGCCATTTCTGCGGAGTTTTGTCTTAATATTCATTTAAACACACATTTCCACCTTATTCAACTACAAAAGTTAGTTTAGGGCATTTGAAAAAAAGATTGTACAGCTAATGTATTTTTATATAATAATAATAATAGTAATAATAATAATAATAATAATAATAATAATAATGCGGGCCATTTTCATTTTAAATTTGCATGTGTAATGTGTGGATCAGTGATGTCAGTAATGGCAAATAAGAGTTCCAGCTACTGAAAAAGGTTCACGAAAGCCAGTAAGGAGGGAAAATTGGCCTACTGTATATGCGCAGTGATGCCCTGTTCTTTGTTATTTGTTGCAGACAGAAGCAAAATGCTAAAGAATCAATAAAGCATTTGGACAAATTCACAAATTTCTATTAACTGCGTAAATACCAAAACAGATTTTCACAAAATGTATATCTCCTGAATTTTATAATGGGTTAGCTAATTAGCAGATATAGTATTCAAACAAACCTTTGAAGGAATGGGTGCTGAGAGAGGTAGCCCTTATAACCGGCTCAAGTTGAAGCTCAATGTGAATATCAGGTGGAAAAATAATGCACATAACTGCTCTGAATATTATTATTCGTAACCAAACCTAGACATATTAAGATACAATCATAATTGCAACTTAGACAATGTACAGGCATATTGCACAATATAAGTACATAAAGGAAAAAAAAAAGTCTTAATTTGCATCATTGTTTGAAATAAAATTCAAAAGTGAACCTAACATCATACTTTTATGATCTGAGAAAGTGTACAGATCATTTATTTAAGGTAAAAATATAATTTTTTTGCTTTTAAAAATATATATGAAATGTTAGTTGGATGGATAACAGAATGTTTTATAGAAAAAAAAAAAACCTATGGCCCATCTCATGGATATTGGTGACATGAAAGCAATTGATTAGCTACTGACAAGCTACTGAAGCATAGGATGATTTAAGTATACTTACTGCACAACAAGTAAGTTTATCCGCAATTCTCACAGATTTACTGTGGTTAGCTATTTGGCACAAAATCCTTGAGAATGCAAGTGTAATTACTTAAATAAATTGTAGCTCCAGCAGGCACACAATGGGTAGCTTGTAATGGCATGCACATACAAGCTCAAGGGAATGGCATGTCAAACATATTAGTATCTCACAAAGATTTAGAATAATAAAATGCATTGTTGATGATGATGACCATGACAATTATTATTATTATTATTATTATTATTATCTTTATTATTACAAATGCACAAATTGTATATATGTAGACGGCTACTGTCAAACTCATTAAGCGGTTGTAGAATTCAGGAGAACAACCAAACAGTATATTCACACTGCCAACTCATTGCAACGGCTCCAAATATAAATACTGTTGACTGGTAAGTTAGGGAACTGGGTAATGTCTGACCACTGTTATTAACAAATGCCCTGTATTAAAGTCAACATAACTTTTTCTATATAAATGACTCCTTTGCACTCCATGGTCCATTCAACTTCCCCATCTCTCATCTGTTGTCCCAACAACAACAATAAGGAGAAAATTGTCAAGATTCAGCTTCTGTCCATCATTTCCATAATAATGTTACCTAAACATAGCTTATCTAACATCCTTCAGGGATTGGACTGGATTATCAAATTCTTCCTACAAATAAAATATATTATACATCTTATGTATTTTCATAAGATCCTCTACAGTTTCATCTTTTTTTCCATCTGTCCTTCATGAAAAAAGGGAAATGTTACGCTTGAAGCAAATCTTCCCTTGGAAAATATGTAAGATATCTATAGTCTCACTGCACAGTTTTTATTTGCACTGTACAATAAGATTTCTAGATTACACAATACCTGCACTCTACGGCAGTACCAAACCATGGCTCTTAACGATGCTGACCCGCAGTTTGTATAGCCTTTAAGACGCTGGGATCGTACAACAAATGTAACCCCAAAAACCTACACTGTATAAATCCCAGGAGAGGGCCTGCTATTATGCACTTGAGAAAGATAACCTTCAATTGCTTTGTAAATTCTTATTTGCTCCTGCGTCAGTCAGAAAATAAATACTGTGATGGTACTACTGTTGTGTACTCTGCACATCTTAACTGTGGCAAAAACACAATGCAGTAAACGTAATATCAATATCTATAATCTGTATGTTTGGATATCCATACAAAAATTGATGAGAGGAAGGTTTTGCTTTGGCACAGATTACGCTGTAGCAGTTCCCATACTTCTCTAACATTGCCATTAATTAAAACCGAAACACTTAGTACATTAAGTGTATCTGTGATAATTTTTGGCTTGGTACAGTTTCATGTGTATGAAACTGTCCAATAAATGTCTGCATCCTTTGTTCACTCCCCCTTTTTCCCCTCAACAACTGTCTTATTCTTAGTATCATGTAATTAAATGTAATGGACAATGTCGTCTAATCATTTGTGTGTGCTTTCTGTTCCTCAGAATGCAACCTAGGGATTAAAACAAACACGGCCCTCAAAATCCTTTCTCACTTTCTGCACATACTACTCATATTTGAGTCTCTTGTACATTTTCCTTGGAGCTATTCTTAAACAGAAGTGGTTCGATTTGTGGGTTTTGACTCTGACCCATTAAACCCTTTAGAGATGCGTGTAAACTCAAAGGTGGAAGGGGGAGGGGCAGAGGGAGTGGAGATGACAAGGTGTTGGAATTAGGGTTAGCGTTGCTCCCAGATGTGGCCTGCAAATTAGCAGAGGAGATCGGAACTTGTGTACAGGAAATTGGGGTCTGGGAAGGCAAGGAAAGAGACGGAGGATTGTTATTGTTGTTGAGAATTCCCCCGGGCCCAGAAACTCCGACACCAGTCCCTGTCCCAATTCCCATTGCCATGACATTATTGTTAAAATGATGTGCCTTGTAGTAATGGTTAAGATGCTCTGCTCTCACTAAATTGGGAAGGTTGACAATTTCTGGATGGTGCAATCTTAAACTCTGCCCTCCTCCACTGCTTCCGCCACCTCCAGAATGCACAGTAGAGCCCCCAGAAATCCCACCACCACCAACTCCATTTCCTCCTCCGGTTCCGATTTCATCCTCGACATTGATAATCTCGATGGCCCGTGCTGGCCCGTGGTGTTTGTGAAGCTGATGCTGCTTTCTCAGCTTGTAGAAGACAACCAACATGACCGCTGCCATGAATGTAATGGCAACAAAACAGCCAATGATGATTTTTGTGGTCTTCATCACATCATCCAGACTAGACATATGAGTGACATCAGTTATTGGCACTGTAAAAGCCTTTTCGGGTGACACGGTCGCTTGGGATGAAGACCTCGAGGGTGACGAAACAGAAGATGTGGTGGATAGGGTTGTCGTCATACCCCAAACTTCCCCTGGCATCGTGGGACCAGGAATTCCAACAAAGGTTTCATTGATGTACTGCCGGGCAGAATGTTCCTCTTGACCAGTCTCCGTAGTTTCCACTGTGACAGTGGTGAAGTAACTGTAACTGTTGCTGGCGTCGGAGGCCGACACGTTTAGCACCGCTGTTGCCGTGGTGTTGCCTGCAGAGTTAGTCACCATGCAAGTGTACTGGCCTGTATCTTGGACTGTGACGTTGGTGAAATTCAACGTGCCGTCATGCAGCACCGAGATCCGAACCCTGTACGATCCATGGGTCATGAGGGTGCCGTTCGGGGTAAGCCAGTTGACTGAGGTCATGGATGTGCCGGTTCTGCACTTCAACTCTGCTGCCATCCCCTCTGTGACGTTTAGGTCTGTTGGGGGCTCAACAATTACAGGGGCGTAGCAGGTGAAGTGGCTTTGGTCCAGCTCCCCGATGTACCTGCCCTTCAGACCTGGTGGAGCATGACAGCGGGCGCAGCAGGTAGTGTTGCTGGGTACCGTCTCCTTCAGCCACCAACTCAACCACAGAACGTCACAGTTGCACACCCAGGGGTTGTGATTAAGATGCACCCGTTCCAGTTGGTGCAATGGGGTGAAGAGGTCATGGGGAAGAGAGTGAAGAGAATTGTGAGAAAGGTTCAACTCTTCGAGGTTTTTGAGGTCGTCGAAGGCATTCCTCTCGATGACCGACACTTGAGAGTGCATGAGCCAAAGCTTGCGCAGTGACACGAGCCCTTGGAAGGAACCCGGCCGGATGATTTCCAGCCGGTTCCCTGAAAGCTCCAGCTCCTCAAGGCGCTCCAAAGGCGTGAGGTTAGGTATGTCCTTAAGTCCACACATGCCCAGATTCAGGTAACGCAGGTTGATAAGTCCCTCAAAGGCAGCTTCGGAAATGTAGTCCAACTTTTTCAGTTCCCCTAAGTCCAGCCGCCTCAAGGAGGGCACACGGTGGAACGCATACGCAGGCAGGGTCTCGATGGGATTGTTCCGCAGCCACAGTTCCCTCAGCTTGCTGAGGTACTCAAATGCCTGGGAGGGGACTAGCGTGAGGCGGTTGTCAAACAGCTCGAGAGTGTTGAGGTTAGGGAGGCCATTGAAGGCCCCTACCTCAATTTGACGTATCTGGTTTTTAGAGAGCTGCAGAATCTCCAGATGCAGCAGGTGCTTGAATGTGTCAGATTTTATCACCTGTAAGACCAAACATACAAAAGGCAAAGAGTGGATGTTACAACATGATTGTGTACTGTATCCATTTATACATCAGTCTATCTACAGAATACACTACGATCAAACTGTACTTAAATGTGACAATTATATACTATACATACACACACATACAGTACTGTGCAATACTCAGGCAGTCTAAGAAAATGCTGCTCAAATAATCTTCATCATTTGAGTATTTGCGACAACCATCCAATACATCCATGTATTTTTTGACTCCACCAGTACCCCAGTACTCCATCCATCCATCCATTTTCTGAAACCACTTACCCTGTTTAGGGTCACAGGGGGTCTGGAGCCTATCCTGGAAGCTATGGGCATAAGGCAGGAAACAATCCAGGATGGGGGGCCAGCCCATCCCTGGGCACACTCACACACCAGACACTCACACATGCACACCTATGGGCAATTTGGGATACCCCAACTCGTTTACCTAATCAATACTACACTGACTTTCTCAAACCAATTAAATTAATTAATTAACAGAGGTGGATGTTAAAATTAACAAATACATGGAATGACTGGGGTGTCCCTGAGAAGATGTTTGGGAACTGAAGCGGTGTCCATCTAGCCATCCAACAAGATATCAGTACATTTTTGGAGACGGAGGAAATTTTTGTTATTTTTGATTTTCATATGTTCTAATGTTATTCACATGTTATAATTAACCACAATATGTTATGTTTGTTCTGAGCACATATACCCTTACTACTTACTACCGTATGTACTAAATAATAAATTTAAACAAGGCAGGGCATGGTAAGCTTTCAAGTATCCAATGACATTTGTTAAGTTATAACTACATAACCAGAAGGTCTTCCGAAGGAACCTTCCCGAAGGATTAATAAAGTTCTTTCTTTCTATCTATCTATCTATCTATCTATCTAGACAAAATCATTTTAAGCATATAAAAATATCTTAACATTCACAATAGCTTACTGATGACATGCAGCAGAATCTACTTATCTTGGGTTAATGTGTTGGTTCCTGCTAATTGAAATTCAAAGCCTTGCTGGAAATCTAATATCAGTTAGGTGACTGGTACGTACTCCTGTTACTCACTGGAATAAGAACAGGAATTCCTTATCGTGAGGGAAATCTATGTTAAGGGCACGACCTCCCTTTTATGAATCTATTAACTTTTCATGTCTTTTGCTGCAATGGACAGGCTACGAATTACCTGAATAGACTCTTTTTACTTTTGTTTTAGTTCTCTAGTCTGATCAATCGGTTTTGACTTGAGTGTGTTTTATGCCATATTTTTTACCATATGGTCATTATTCAGCTTGACTGGCTTTATAACAGTTATTCAATTAAAATAATTTTTGAGAACACATGCAAGATTTTAATATAAAACCTAATTGGACACTTAGGTATTGAGCCAGAAACTAATTCCTTGCATTCACCAATGATCTGTAGATTGATATTTAAAGTAGATTGTCAGAAAAGTACAGAAAAGTACCATCTTTCCTAAAAATTTGTTGTCAATGTCAGATCAACCTTTGGTTGCGTGGTTTTCAGTTAAATCTCTGTTTCAACGGCAAGAGTGTAAGTACAGAAAAACTATTTGAACTGTGATGCATGAATCCTGGTGTCAATATCTTAACATAACTCAAAAAAACAGGACAGGGCTGACACATAATGAGGCTTCAATAATTCTGAGCAGCATATAATTGTTACTGCACATTTAGTGGGCATTTAGTCACAATGGTCATAAAAATCTCTGGCACAGGCATTGTCAAGATGGGAAAAGAAGAAAAAAGACACCAATTTCAATATCCACTGGAAGAATATTTAACAGGCAGTGCATTAACCTCTAAAAGAACGGCAATAGGGACAGTGCATTTTTATTGCCGTGAATCTGTAGCTTGGGAGGTCACAGAGGAAGAATGTGGTGCAACCTGACACATCATCTTACCCTGTGCACGCAAAGAGGGATGTGTGCAGGTGTGCTGAGGCTGTTTCATAATGATGTGAAATCCATTTCTCCCTATACGGCCATGGCTGTGCTCGTTTCAGCTCAGCGCTGCATGCAGCGTGTTGCAGGCGCATGATAACTGATCATTTGCATATCATTATGCAGCATTTCGCCCCTGATGAGAAATTCTCGGGTAAGGATCCTTGATCCTAAAAGTGCATGTTGTCATTGGGCTGCTTAAGAAGCAAAAACAGAAGGTTGCCCGGTCTCTCTGACTGCTTTGATCGCGGGATGCGAATCCCTTGCAGAATTGCTGGGATGTCTCTTCTGCAGAGCCGTTTCACCAGACTCTTCTCCCTCAGTAAATCACAGTTGAAGCAATCTCTCATGGAGAAATTACACAACATTCCTCCCTAAAGATTCCGGCTCCTATGTTGTCACTGTGCCACAATGTATTTTTTTCCATCCTGTTTGATCACCATTTCTGTCTATGAGCTTCAAAACACAACACAAACTGTTATGTTTGCTGTTGACCTCAAAACTCAACATGGGCAGTGTGCAGAACATAGCATTTTAATATAAATGGATTGAATCCACCTTTCAATTACATCCACAACTGTTTAGACATATCATAACACATACCATTATTTTTTAACAATATTGGACAAATGTTTAGCCAGCAACATATTATTTCACCCACATCGTGCCACACTCCCTTCTGGCCAAATGAACCTGATTGGTCATTGATGAATGAGAACTTCACTCTGGCTGACATGACCTAACACATCAAATAACACCCCAAAGGCATGAATAAGCAAGACCAGGGAATAACAGGCACAGGAGGGTGACATTTATGCAGAGGATACTCACAGGGCATTCTGTTAAATAAGCCAGCTAATCACAAACCCCTTAAGGCTCTCTTACATTATTCTCTAGTATCAGCATGACAATTATTTCTTCTGTGCAATAAATCTGACCTTAAATATGCATCATTTATATTTATGCTAAGTCCATATGCCTATTTAACGATACGCTTCTCAACAGCTTTTTCAAACCAAAAGTGTGCTATGGAAGATCATCTTATACAATGTTATAATGCACATATAAATGAATTCATGCATCATTTTCCAAGATACTGCAAATAAATTAATCTGTACCTACAATAAACGTGTACAGTATCTACCGGCAGTAAACAAATAGCAAGGCATTTTGGGCTTCACTTTATAGGTATACCTAGCTCTCCAGATGGACGTTGGAACAAATGAGCTCTTTTGTTAACATGTTGTTAGGCCTGCACCCAGCCAAACCTCTGGGGTATTTTAGGATCTTGTTTTTACTCACTTCTTTGCCAGGTATGGCATGTCTCCACCATCCTGAGCATTCATTTCTTACAGTGTAGTACATTACTACTCTGTTCGTGTGTATAACTTTCACCTTTATCACCTTGGTCTTCTTATTCTTGGTTTTTGTATTTTTCATTTGGCAACTTTCCCTATGTAGCTCAGAGCATAACTACAGCTGCCTGCCTGAGTCTGACCATAGAGTTTCAGAGAATGATTTGGACTGTGGATTTGGTTTGCCTTCATATTACCTTAGCCTGTTCCCCAATGTACTGCCTGTGTCTCAGATCACCATTCTGGGGCTGCAACTTTGAGAGTAATACCTTGCACTTCCGTAACTGAATCCTCTCTTTATTGCTAATATATGCTTCATGTTTAACAATAGTTATATATGATAAATATTTCAAGACCATCAAACAATACAGTTAATTCAGTTCAAAAATTAGAAAGGGTCAAGCAATAATAATAGTGTACTGTATCACATTTTTACTCCACACATTTTTACTCCAGAAATAATTATTGACATTAACAGGATTATCGTAACTCTAAGAGGAGATATTCTCTCAGTCATACGTTGCTTAATGATGGGGATACATTCTGAGAAATGTGTAGTCATTGTGCGAACATCATGGAGTATACATACACAAACCTAGATGATATTGCCTATACACCTAGGCTACAGTAAGAAAAAAAATGTATGCAGAAAGAGTACACTCTAAAATAAGGATAAGAAGTTGTTGGTTATTATCATTACCAATTATTATTTACTGCACATAATTATATATGCTATTCCTTTATACAACTGGCAGCACAGCTGCAAGTTTGTTCACAGCAGTATCACCACAAACACGGGAGTAATGCGTTGTGCTACGACATCACAAGGTGATAGGAATTTTTCAGTTCTATTATAATCTTATGGGACCACTGTCATATATGCAGTCCATCGTTGACCGAAATGTCGTTATGCAGTGCATGATGTTATTTAAGACCTTAGTTCTTAAGGTATATATATACAGCTGGAAGATATCTACCAACAAATTTCATCCTCTTATTTTTTAGCTATCCATAAAACCACTGATGATGGAGTAACAATGAGTATAGAACACAGAGTCTTAAATTTTAATTGGGTTTATATTTTAAACCCAATATCTGATGTTTCGCTGGTACATTCATACAGTAATAAAATATTGTAACTAATTCAACAGATAATATTTGTTACATATTATAAGACATAATAAGTCAACAAAAGAAGACACTACAAGTAATTAAATAGGTTCAGCACTGACACTTACCTAAACGTTGGACTACCAGTAATTCTGACATTCCTAATTTGTTCATAATCAGTACTGCTGACATGGTCGTTTTAATTTATATACAAGGTGCAAGACGGTGATGAAATATGTCAGTCTAATTCTTCCCATACAGTCTCAACAATAAAAAAATCAGCAGCGGGCTATTTCCCAACAATAATACTCACTGGCTTTTTTACAAATGTCTGATGCAGAGGATATTAGCAGTGATGGTAAAAAACGAAACAAGCATTCAGTAATAAAACAGCCAAATTAAGGATTTCTGCAAACTACCTTCCTTAGCCGACAGACTGAAAGTACATTCCTAGAGTATGGTATTTCAGTTTACACAGTCATATATATTTAAATAAATATATTTATAAATGCACCTGCTATTTTTTTCCAATTATGGAAGTCTTCTATGTCGGATTATTTTTTTCTTTGACTTTGGACTTAGTCGAGTCATGCACAGAGATTATTTATACTGACACGCTTGTAAAATGTACTGAAAGTCTTAGCATCATTCCAAGGGGTGACACAGTGCTCAGCACTGCTGCCTCGCACCTCTGGGGCCTGGGCTCCAGTCTCTGCCATGACTCCAAGTGTGTGGATTCTGCATGTTTGCCCTGCATCATGGTGGGGTGCACTATGACCCCCCCCAGTCCAAAATCATGATAATTCGAATTACCAAATTGTGTGTGTGTGTGTGTGTGTGTGTGTGTGTGTGAATGTGCCCTGTGATGGGTTAGTGTCCCACCCTGGGGTGTTCTTTGCCTTGACCTATAGGCTCTGGACCCCCATGACCCTGAATAGCATCATTCTGAATCACCGTAAGTTAGCTTTCTTAAGCTTGATTAAAATGTGGCCATTGAAGCCATCTTTATGATGTCAAACATGCTATCCCAACATAAACACACAATACCCACACCATACTACAGAGTGCTGGCCTCAAATCCCAGACACACCTGCAGAGGTCCGGCCCAACCTGACCATCCATTCCTTTGTTTTAAATTTGGTCTCCTATTAAAATGTTTATTACTCAATATGTAATAATCATCATATTAATTTATAGCCAGCATTCAATTTCCACTCACCAAACTTTCAACTGTTCAAAGACGCTTTTTTTCACATGAACTCTTAAGAATTCAAGATATTGGTCACAGAAAACCTGTAAACATAAACAGAAGGGCAAAATTCCAAAAAGTTTGTAAGTAAGTACCATTTTCATGGACTTAGTGAGTTTTGGAACTTTGAGGAAAGTTCTTTGTTGTATTTCATGAGGTATGAGTGATTTTTGGTTCCCAGTACCATAGTATACGAAGAGGAAGCCTGATTTTCAGTCATTGGTAGTCTCATCTCAAAAACAACCAAAAATTGAGTGAGTTTCGAAAAATTGCCCTTCAGTCATTTGTCATGCACACAGTGGCAACAACATAGACATGGCATTTACCTGTATTGAGTTCTCCTGTAGGTTGAGGTATCGCGTGTTGACAGATATACTTTCAGGCACCTCCTCCAAATTCCTCCTCGTACAGATCACTCGACTGGCCTGATTGGAGCAGCTGCAAGGAGCAGGACAGGAAGAGCTTGCTACAGCCAACTCTGGTCCAGAGGGGAGGAGCTGCAAGAGCAGCTGGGCTAATACAAGAAGGAGGGGGGAGGGGCTGCAAACGTTGGTCACCGTGGCGACACGCATGGCAACTTGGTCATGACCCTCCCCTTTGCTCACTGTGATGATTGGCCAATTCCAGGCGGTAGCTATTTATTTTTTTTCTCTTTTATCGCCCCACTTTATTAAGTCATAAACTTGTCTCCTTCTTCAGTTCAGGAAACGTTAAAGCA
Source organism: Petrocephalus zakoni (assembly GCA_026774425.1). Classification (NCBI taxonomy): domain Eukaryota; kingdom Metazoa; phylum Chordata; class Actinopteri; order Osteoglossiformes; family Mormyridae; genus Petrocephalus; species Petrocephalus zakoni. The sequence goes on from JAODKN010024443.1 coordinate 29,306, forward strand.
ATTGGTTTTTATGTATTTTCTAATGTTTCCTTTTAAAAAGCTTCATTTTATCTTCGTTTTTTATGTCGCAAAATTTTCTGGATTCCCTTTTTGGTTCCCAACGTCCTTAGATGCCTTTCAGCAAGGAATGTTCATCGCTTCATTAAGATTACTTGTATGTACACATAGAGAGGATGCGTATTTATAGCTGTTGTATTTGTTTAACTTCTTCCTTCTTTAGTATTAGGGCAGAGCTCTTCTGACTTGACACTGTAAAAAGAGAAGGAGACAAGGGCTAGTCTATACACACAAAATAAAGACACTACAGCATATTTTTCTATGACAAGCAAAATCTATTGTTATCTGCTGACTGGCAGACTAGGCACTGCAGAGCATGAACAATAATGGAGATTAACACAAAACTAAGTGAAGAATTTGGTTCCAGATTATTTATAGTGAATTAATCATTGATATGGGCATCAACCATTATTACTACATTATAGCCACTAATAAAATACTGACACAGTGACTGATGGGTCACCTCATGCATTGACAATGATGCTATAAAAAGAACGGACAAGGAACAGAAACAACTCCAGGGACGGGCAAGGCTGGGTAACACTCTTAGATTAACAAAGAAATCTGCAGAGAGCCAGATACATTAAGGGAGGCCAAGACAAAAGCCCTTAAATCTTTCACACAGGAGAGCTGTGATAACAGGTAACGGCTGCATTTGGAGATTTGTGCCACGCTGATAAATCGCAAAGGAAGGCTGCATGTTTAATAAAAATGTCAAGGAAGGTTATGTAGAAGAGGAGGGCGAGAAACAAGCGAGTAACATTCGGTAATTATTATAAGTTAAACTGCAGGTATATTGATGCAATAGAAAGTAATATGATACAATGAGAATACAGTGCACTGTTATCATCCTCCCCTTTAAAATGTATATGCTTTGCTCTGCAGAAGCAGTACAAGTTTCAAACACAGGTATCTATAGGCCTATGTCTAGGCTCATCCCAGAAGTGAGGGCATAAGTCAATCTGGACATATCTCGATCATTATAGGGGAGAGGTCTAATATGCCATATAACTATAAGATACAATATCACGCACATTTAACTAAACCTCTGCAGCGACAGCACAATTGGGCTTGTTTAGTTCCTTTCCGCAGACCACATAAAATACGTCCACTAATGTTCACCATGTCTGCTTCAGATGTCTTTCAATAAATTTTACGTACGATTGGATGAAACTCGATAGGACGTAAGTCAACAGATGACTGTACTTAATTTTATCGTAATGAGGTAAAATGAGGCCTTAAGAATTCCTGCTCCGTGAAGATGGATCGGACTTGATATTTTGTTTCAGTTCATCTCACTTCTCAGTACAGCAACAATATGTTTACACTTATCTTACGCACAATAAATATCTGCTATTAGTTTTTGTTACATTATTTAGTAGTGGGATTGATATGCCTTAAATGATGGTACAGAGACTGATAGCATCTGTGGAACAATCTATGGAAAAAATTGATTCCTGAATATATACACAAAAGACCAATTTAATAGATTTTAGTTAATGCTTAATGATATCATGGTCAAAAATATCGTTTTTCGCTGCAAAGCAGCTAAACAGCAGCACAGAAAAGCATGTCCAATGCAAATGATGACCTTTACATTAGCACATTACATGAAAGAGAAAGCAAGCAAAGCTTAGCCACACGCAAAAAGCTAATGAAATCCTTGGCTATACAAGGGGCTTATTTTGTTTATATATATATCATTTTCTAAATACTCATTCTAATTCTAATACTAATTAATATCATTTTCACATTGATTATTTTGACAGTAAAATGTACCCATTTTAGACCATTCTATAAGCTTGACAATATGATTCATGGATGTGCATCATTTCTGATATCAGATTATGTTGGATATCAGTGGTTTTCTCTAAACTGAGATGCCTGATTTTAAAAAGTATATATTCAGGAAACGACTCCTTTATCTAATGTGGTTCAGAAATTTAAACCATGAGCTAAGAGGTTTCACAATTTAACTCAGCGCACAAATTAAATGTGTGTACAAATATTAGCGTGAACAAGACTGAATGTCACCTTAGATCAGCAACCCTACTATAAAACAGAGATACTTTAGCCACTCCTGTGGGAAAATTGGCTTTCCACATATCCACTGCTGCTTTCGATGCAACACACAGACAGGTGAGACCAAGTCTGGGGTCAGAGCCCAGGGCCAGGCAGTACCCCTGGGGCAATTGGGGTGAAGGGCCTTACTTAAGAGCCCAACAGTGGTAACACTCTGCTGATCATGGGATTAAAAGTGGCGACCTTCTGATTACAGGCACAAAGTCCCAACCTGCAGAGCCAAATACCACCCGAAGAACTGACTTGGCCAGCCTTAGCTTGAAACAGGGGCCTTTAACACACCAGCACTGACCTCCAACTTCGTGAGTCACCCAGCTCTTTAGCTATTGCCAACGTAATTTTTTTGAATGCAGAGGCTCCATGTGTGAAGTGAAACATGACTGCTGGGCATAGAAGTGTGGTCTAGTCTGGCTGCAATATTTAAGGGATTCACTGTAGCACTGAAAATGTAACACTAAATAGCATACTGAAAAGCAATCCAGTAATGTATCGAGACACTGAAATGCCTGTCTTTGGACTGCATGTGGAAACCACTGCACTTACAGAAACCTAAACTAAATGGCGTATTCAAACCCTCAGGCCCTCGTGTAAAGGCGAGACAGCATAAAGCGCTTACCGTCCTGTTACGTGCAAAGGCGAGACAGCATAAAGAGCTTACCGTCCTGTTACGTGTAAAGGCGAGACAGCGTAAAGCGCTTACCGTCCTGTTACATGTAAAGGCGAGACAGCATAAAGCGCTTACCTTCCGGTTACGTGTAAAGGCGAGACAGCATAAAGCGCTTACCGTCCTGTTACGCGTAAAGGCGAGACAGCATAAAACGCTTACCGTCCTGAACGTGTAAAGGCGAGACAGCATAAAGCGCTTACCGTTCTGTTACGTGTAAAGGCGAGACAGCGTGAAGCGCTTACCGTTCTGTTACGTGTAAAGGCGAGACAGCATAAAGCGCTTACCTTCCAGTTACGTGTAAAGGCGAGACAGCATACAGCGCTTACCGTCCTGTTACGCGTAAAGGCGAGACAGCATAAAGCGCTTACCGTCCTGATACGTGTAAAGGCGAGACAGCATAAAGCGTTTACCGTTCTGTTACGTGTAAAAGCGAGACAGCATAAAGCGCTTACCGTCCTGTTACGTGTAAAAGCGAGACAGCATAAAGCGCTTACCGTTCTGTTACGTGTAAAGGCGAGACAGCATAAAGCGCTTACCTTCTGGTTACGTGTAAAGGCGAGACAGCATAAAGCGCTTACCGTCCTGTTACGCGTAAAGGCAAGACAGCATAAAGCGCTTACCGTCCGGTTACGTGTAAAGGCGAGACAGCATACAGCGTTTACCGTCCTGTTACGCGTAAAGGCGAGACAGCATAAAGCGCTTACCGTCCTGTTACGAGTAAAGACGAGACAGCATAAAGCGCTTACCGTTCTGTTACGTGTAAAGGCGAGACAGCATAAAGCGCTTACCGTTCTGTTACGTGTAAAGGAAAGACAGCATAAAGCGCTTACCGTCCTGTTACGCGTAAAGGCGAGACAGCATAAAGCGCTTACCGTCCTGTTACGCGTAAAGATGAGATAGCATAAAGCGCTTACCTTCCGGTTACGTGTAAAGGCAAGACAGCATAAAGCGCTTACCGTCCTGTTACACGTAAAGGCGAGGCGGCATAAAGCGCTTACCGTCCTGTTACATGTACCTGCACTGCTTTATGCTTAATTCGTAGGGAGCCAACTTCAGACAAAAGTGAGAAAGAGGGGGCTGAAATTATGAAGGCAATCAACTCCACCACCACATGTGTAATTAAAAAAATGCTATGGGACTCAAACATACTTAATAACCAATCAAACGGCACAACTTTAAATTGCATTAGCTTAATGAACATCTGCCTAAGGTGGGGGGGGGGGGTAATTTGCTTCACATGCGGCAGCTTCCAGCACATGTGCATCAGTTTCTAAATGGGCACCTGCTTTCTCATGACGCTCGCCCTCAAACGGGGCCCTGAAATGTTAGCACGGAAGCAAAAGCTATTCTCAAAAGGATCAAATGCACCTCCCGTAGTCTCTATGTGACATCGTTCCGGCCGGAGGACAGATCTTAACACAAAGAAACCCAACTTGATGTATGTTGTACTTACAAGTGGTGGTTGTTATATACAGTAAAAAAATGATAGTGTTACACACCCTCAATTTCTCTAAGTGAATACTCAGTGAGACAGCCTGTCTGTTTCATATGGCATTACATAAATAACAAATAGAGTGATCTGTCTGGTGACAAATTGCCCATGAACACTGGCTAGATAAATAATGTTCTTGTATATTTCTACCACACGGTGATCTTCATAGTTCCCTCTCACTTTCCCTATGTAAATCTTTGCTAAGACAGTTTCCATGGCTACATTTACGCCAAACTCTCTGCCTCTAACTGCATCCCTCCCACACTGCTACCCTCCTCCCCGTCCTCCTTAGCAAAAATACAGTCCCTTTACCTTTAGGGGACCACAAGGGAATAGTGAACAAAGGTCACACATTCGTACAGATGAGCGGAGTTTGGGTAAACATAAAAAAACAAGCTAAAGGGCTGTTAGCCTCAGTTGGCATTGTTGGGCGTGTTGACGCCATGCTTGGCTGTGTTGGTGCTTCACTCCTCTCACTGGTGAAGTGACGTTGAAAACAACATGCAGGCTGGACAGAGCTTCTGTGGGCTTCTGGGCATTGCGAAATCAGATGAGCAACAAAGGACGTACGCTGCGTGGTTTGGGACCTTCCTCATAGCTTCTCTGGGCAAAGCTTAGCATTTTTGGTGAAAGTGAGATAAATAGTCAAAATGCTCAGCCCCCAAGCGCACATCTTCTCAGAAAAATCGCTCGATGAACGCGAGTTTTCAGACCGTAAGAACCATGACTAATAGCACTGTAATTTCATCTTGTGTTTCATTTACAGGTAATTTACAGTAATTCACTAGCAAATGCAGTGGAATGATGGCAAAATATTCTGCTCAAGCTCAAAAAGCTAGACAAGCAGGTAGATCGTTCATCATGTTCAGCTGGCATTGTTCATGGATGTGAGGAGAAATCGAAACTCCCTGCCTTCAGGAGAATATTATGCTGACTTTCATTTCTAGTGTATGTCAAATACATACCATTTATCAAAAATTGCTTCTTGAAAAACAAACTCTTGTGTGTGACACTGCGAAAAAAGGCTGTGTTTCTGTAGCAGGAAGAACAGGGTTAGTGGTGCAAGTTCCACACTTAAAAATGCTTGAAATAGTGAGATTCTTAATGCAATGACTATACACAGCTTGGTGGGAGAAGCTGCACAAAGAACTCAGCAACAATAATGAGGCTTTATGTTCCAGTGGTTGCTGCTGTGGAAGGCTTGAGTTTATTTCCAACTACAAGCCATAATCGGATTTCACGAATCATTTACCGTAGAGATTTAACTTTTAGTAGGATAGAAAATGCAAGGCCACTATGTATTGTTTTTAGATTTTAGTCAATCAACACAAATAAAACTTCGAGTCACCATAAAAAAAAAATCCTGAGTCCTTCTGATCTACATACCACCCAATGAAACTTTCAGCACCACAGAATCAGAACGAATATAAGCAAATTTTACATTTCTATTCCTTACTGCTATTAATTAATGACTTGGACCAGCTTGCCCACAGGAGTAAAGCATAATAAAGCGACAATAATAAGACATAAAAAAAATTAAAACTTTTCTCGAGCAGCAGTAATCCTAATTCTTGTTTAAAATAAATTGAAAAATAGATACAATTAGGAATAAATGCATTAAAAGGTGGGAGAACTGTCTAGAGGCTGTAAAGGAAGCAAACAGTTTTCTGTTATTGCTTTTGTTCTAATAAATTAAATATTGGGCCACAAGATACATTATTGAGAGGCTGAGTATTGCCTAAAAAATGAATAAATAATGCTGTATTGGTGTCCCACTCTGATCCTGGGGGCTATGGTAGCTGTCGTTTTGTGTGATCAATCTGAGCACCTGAGCACTTAATAACCTTAATTGTGTCCCTAATTGAATTTACTCAGCCTACACTCTCAGTACAGAGGCTTGTCAGTTAAAAAAAAGCGTGAGAATGATCAGATACCTGAGGCAGGGCTAGGGACTTTAACAAGGTAAAAGGAAATGACGAGCTCCCCATGTCAGGTGTCAGGTGGTTAGGCGCTAATACCTGGCTAGCTATTTGGAAGTAGCCACACAGTCTGCCGTTTAATATTGGCGTGTTGCCGTCTGGGACAAATGAGCAAATGTGCACACTAAGATGGACACTGATCAGCATCCTCTGTTCTTCCATGGAAGAGCATGGTGTGCAGCTAACGAGAGCAAGAACACTCTGTTCCCACTCACTTCCTGATTTACCACCTATTGTTTGCGGAGAATGGATGACCACTGTAAACACAAACTGAACGACTAGCTGTTAACATAAACTGTTAGACACACTGAAAGGCAGGTGCATTGATAGGTCACATACCACATACAGTGTCTGAATGTGTGTTAAAAACTTAAATTGTTATTACTATTACTTACAATACTAAAAACAAACTACACACACATAAACAGTACTATGCAAAAATCTTAAGCACCAAAAGGAAATTATGTTTAAATTATGTTTATGCTGATGTAAATCTATGATTTTGTCTGTAGAAGCATGTCAGCTTTGCCATTTCAAAACCTAAACTAACCCCACTATCTGCAGTAACCATTCAATATACCTACTGTATGCATTTAACTTGCCCAGTGTTCCCCCAGCCATCCAATAGATATCGGTAAGTATTTAGAGAAAACTAGAAAGTCCAATATACACTTACTCCAAGAATAAATAGCTTTAAATATGTTTTGCACGCACACACACATTTTATACACACACTCAGCCACTTATTCAGTGCATGATAGTGTGAAACAGCTAGATATGGGTCAGTCCTTACATGCTTGCGTTTCACCAGCATTAAAATGTGGTGTGATGGCTGAATGGTTAGTAGAGGCCTAACCCCTCCGTGCTTAGGAGTTTGATTCTTACCTTGGCTTCATGCTACATGCCACATGTGTTTGTGTGGGTTGCCTCCCACAGTCCAAAGATATGCAGTTTAGGTGAACTGGTGCATTTGATTTGCCCGCTGCGCCCGTGCCCTCGAATGATCTGGCATCCTCTCTCGGGTATACGCTGCCCAGTGATTCCTGGCACGGGCTCCCGGCCTGACCCCTCATTGCATAAGTGCTTCATGGAAAATGGACGGACGAGCAGCTGAACTGCACTGGAGAGCCGTGTAAATCACCATCAGCATCGAGTCACTAATCAAGCCGCTAGATGTGTCATAATCAGTATTAAAGACTTATAATTTGGTGACAAGTTCCATAGAGCTAATTAAGTTCCAGAGCCCAGTTGTCTCACTTTGATCACTTGTTATCTGTTGCTTCCGTGCCTGGTAATAACCCATTTTCCCCATGGGGGCAATAAGTAAATAAAGTAAAACATGATGACGTTACTCAAGCGCAGTACTTCAACAAGATATAATTTACTGGTTTATTTAAGCAGGCTGAGGTACAGCAGTGGCTGCGGTAACACCTAGAGACTGGTGCGCAGTACATATCCAGATGCCGTCTCCTCCTGTTCCATTCTCCGGGATTTATCGCATTCTACAGGCTCAATCGCTCACCCAATGAGCCTTAATATGGATACTGCATAACCGTGACCCTTTCCTGGAAGTCCTTTCCCTTTCTCATTAACCTGCTCCGCACACCTCACAATTACTCGACATTATAGGGAGCCATATGACAAGAATTACGCTGAGACCTACTTTGTCAGTAAAGAACATAGCAGAGAGTGATGAAGTCATTGCTGATTATATATATGTATATATATATATATATATTTTGATTGCTTATTCATTGTCTTGTGCTGGTCAGGACTGCAAGGCCTACAGCGTGCCCTAGGCTGCACTGGGCACTGGGCTTGACTACATGTTGGACAGGATGCCAGTCCATCACACGACACCCACAGTCATACTCTACAGGCAACATGGAGACACCAATTCACCTAACTGCAGGTGGAGACCTGTGTGACACAGGGAGAGACAGAAGATGCCCAGAAGTGCGCATACGAGGTCTGAACCCCAACTCTGGAGGTGTTAGGCAACAGTGTCGCCCACTGAGTCACCATGCCAGCCCAACTTAATTGTTTATCTTTCAACAAAAAAAAGAACATTATTGCCAAGAAATATCTCCTATAAATGTGGGTTAGTGGTGGTTTAATTTATTCATGAAAGTGATTATTTTTACTTTTTTGGCTGGCCACTCAGCTCCCCAACACGCCAACCTCTCTACTGTACTGTCCAAAGAAAACATACAATGCACTCATTTGCACCCCACCATATATGCAAATCTTTTTTACAACTAAATACTAGCCTACCTCAACCTTTTCTCTTTCTTAATAAGGTCACCTATAATGAATACTGTAAGAAGCATTCTTCACTACAGACCTGACTCACAAGTCTATCCTCCTTCCTCATCCTTACTCACTTTCTCTTTAACAAGGCACACTGTTCTTCAGCTTATCGGCTCTGCCCTGTTCCATTTTAAGCCTGTCGAGACCAACGTGTTTTGACTGCAGCAGAAAAAGTACTGTCTTAGTGCTCAGAATTATAGAAACAGCCAAACTCCCCACTTTTACCTGAAATACATACCTCTAGCTCTTCCAACATACATAAGCAGCATTCAGAGTATATACTAAGGCTACAAAAATCTACCGTTCAGGTTAGTGTGGATCTACGATCCCTACACTACCCCCTCCAGTGCAAAGCTACTAAGTGTCTTTGCAACAGCCTAATGCTGGATCTTCACCAAAGCCAACGTACGGGGGAATGTGCAAACCCAACAAAACACATCCGACACTACCAGAAAGAAAGTTTTGCTTTCCAACTTGGTCGAGAGTTAAAAGCTGTCATTTGGAAATGATCAGAGCAATCATCCACTTGATCAAATATAATTCCTATCTTAATTCGCTTCCAAGTCTTAATGTAGGAAACAGAACTTTTCACACTTCTCCGACTGACACCCACACTTGCTCATTAACTAGCCAAGAGGTTGCAAAATAGCTGCCCAGAAATTTCCTTACTCTTGCAAAGTTTTTCATACCAGCCTTTCACATCCTCTTCATATACCTCTCTACTCTATTTTAGGCTGTTCTGCTAGCACAAATTGAAGCGAATCAAAGTGTACGCACCCATATATAATCTGAAGTCTGTTTGTGACTGTATAACAAAAATATATTTGGTGACATATAGAGATATGACAAATTTTGCATGTCTGTCCCCTGATTCTTGTTGATTCCTTGTACTTTTTCCTGAAAAAAAATCTTTTTAACATATGCTTCTACCTGTGTGTATACACACTTGCTAGATTTAGATTACTAAGAAGAAATCTCTTTTTAGCCAAATTTAGCTTCTCTGCTGTGAAGAGAGACTGTGTTTCTTTGCAAGCTTTACCATGGTGTGGCATTGTGTTGCACACATTTTCATTTAACGTTTCAAGCAGTGGATTAAATCTTAAACTAAAATCCAGCATCCAGATGAATAACACATGTATTCAGCTCAAGACTCAAGAGGAGAGATTATGAATACATCTTGCCCCTAAGCATAAGAGTACAACAATGACATTTCTATGTCGGCAAAGTTCCTTTAAGGTTAAAACGGCAGAAACAAAACAGTCACGTTAAATTTTGAAAAATGGCTTCCCGTGCAAATTGCATTGGCTTCAGACAGCTTAATCTGCCTTCACACAAGCATCTCCTTCAGGCATCTCAGGTGTCTGTCGGTGTCAGCAGGCCACTTACAGTAAAGAACGTCAGAAGCAGAAATCAGAATGAGAAATCAGCTCTGTGCTCGAGATGATCAGCTTACACTCAGCTTTTAGGCCACCTTTGGGCCATGTAACTGTACAGGGAGTTTTTGCAGACCGTAAATTACTGCTCTGTGCAAGAATTCTGTAATTCAAAACGATATGCTATGAACACTACTATGCTGATTTACCATTACTTACTACCGCGAGAGAAGCAATTCTTTCTAATAACAATGCTGCCTAATATTTCAGTTAGCTAACTTCCCTATGATTGATTTTACAGTTTATTTGTATGGGGAAACTAATTTTAAAATCTGTGCAGCAAGCAATGACTAAATAGGGGATAGGGCATTCAACCCCCATTGACGGCAAAAGACGGTTGCACTCGAAAGATATCATAACCCACTTAGAATACCACAAAGCTGAAAAAATGCCACAAGATATGACTGATACTACTATTCTAATGCAATGATACCACCAGTATTATGCCGTTAAGCATACACACTGTAAAAATACCATGGTCTTTTACTCAAGTTCTACATCTTAGTTGAATCAATTGATTAAAGTAAAATGACTGTATCTATACGGAATATGCCCTGGTAACATATTAATAACAAATATTCATATAGCAATATAGTGTAAAATAAGTCAAGCAGTATGAAGATGCTGTTTATTAAGTATGCAACCTTACAGAACTTCCCATTTCATGTGAAACATGGTCCATATCCATGCAAGGCAAATGCGTATATCCGATTCATATAGTCACCAGCTATATGATGCAAAGTGACATTTCAGTTAAGGAATGAATGTTAATGTAATTTCACCAGCTCTAATTCAAAGGACAAGTCACCCATAACAACACTGGTAACAGTCGAATGCTGCATGTGTGGTGGTTTTGGACGGTTGATGGCAACTACACGCAGTAACATGGGTGATTGATTGTGAGAGAGCAGCAGAAGCATTAGTGTTTCATTACTGTCATTGTTGGTGTTATTATTACTACTGTACTTTACTACTACTACTACTGTACTCTTATTATTATTCTTATTCTTCACAGACCCCATACCAAGGCTCACAGACACACTGAAGTCAAATACATCTAACTTACACCTAGTATCAGCATGCCAAATATATATATATATATATATATATATATATATTTCCTTTAGTTTTCACCAATTAGCTTTTTGTCCACCGTTATATGTATTGTTTATATAAGATTTATTCAAATAAGTGGACTACTTAAATACTTCAGAGACCTGTTGACCTCGGGCCATAAACAGAATTGCCGAGGCTATAATATGCTCTATATTTCCATTTCCATGTGTCTTTGGAAAGGATTTCATCCAATGTGATTTTTACCATGCATAAAGCAGCATTTGTACTCCAAATATCTGGTTACAAGAATAGATATTTAAGTAAAATTATACCAAACTAGCTCTCAAAAACCGTCAAACCCTGTTGTATCTGGCCTATGTTTATTCTATTACAAATGATTCATTTATTGCACAAATGTTTATTAGCATCATTGCTGAACTGCCAAATAAATTTCAAAGCCGTTAATTTATTTGGATTTGAAATGCATGGATGCTGGCCCAAAATATAAGCAATAAATTATAATTACAAAGTACTTTTTAAACTACGGCAATATAAGGAATAAATCTTCATATCAGACATCAAAGCAGAAAGAATTGAGAATACTGTAAGCATTTTCAGTTCGGTATATCGGCGCATTGCATTCATGTGCTTTTTTATATCGATATATTCACACACACGAACACATAAAAACGTTGATGAAGCTGCGGTGCTTTATAGTCACTAACATAATATAGTCTAAAAGGCACTGAGGCTCATTCAAATTTGTCTGAGTGATCTAAAAATAATTGTGCACCGAAAAAGTATGCAGCTGTTTTAAAAACGGCCAGTGATATTATTAACACATATGCTCGTATGCTAAGCAGTAGGCTACCAGGACTGGTCATCACCTGCTGGATTTCCAGCTCAACATCACAATGAGGCATCAGTCTTCTTGCCATTATCTGCCATGCGGCGTTACCTATTCAGTGCGTACCTACATCGTCCAACCTTATCTTAAGAGACCAGATAAACAATCTCATTTTAATCATGTGCAAAATCCACCAGTACTACTCACATCATATTATTATTCATAACAAAATAACCCCGATGAGTATGCCATCCTTAACGGGTGCAACCCAATGTCCTCCCAAGAAATATGGTACATTTCCATATGCATCGAAAGCGCACACGCATTTTAATTCAAATCCTCTCGCAACTTCCCATAAATTGTGTAACGTCAAGAAGAAATGACTCGGGAAACCCTGGCTGGAAAATGCACCATTTTGCAATGCATAACACGCACCGGCTCGTCAACATGCTAAATGCCTGCTATAATAAAATAAACGAATGTCATCAACGTAGAATATATGTATATTACGTAATTGAAACGAAACATAAAAGAGGTTTTTTATGACCTAACTAAAAACGACCACCTCCTTCTCCGTCAACTCGGGGAAACTGAGTTTTGCGCTTTAAGAAATGCGTGCAGGCCGCGGTGCTTATATCGTTTCTCCGCATTTCAGCGGCGGAGATAGGATGCGTCGCTCCCAATTAAATCAAATACCTAAACGAGCAAAAGCAACGGTGTTGACCGCCGCACACCGGCGCAGGCTCCCGGCGCTGGTCCTTTGTGTGCGTATAAATACGCATGCTTTTTAAATTCTCCAACATCCTTCCACCATAAACTATTAAACCGGCGTTCTGCAGACACAACGCAATAAAGCAGCCAATTAGTAACCATCGCTGGTAACTTCGTCCGAATATAGAAGAATAGGCTTCCTCCAGAACACATGTGTTGTCGTAGCTAGGAGCATTTTGTCACATAATGAACGGCGAGAGTACACTACGTATAGCCTACATACACCACCAGCGCAGAAATACATTTAAGTTATGGTTGACTTGGCCGCTATAAAATCTAACTGCGATTTTTTTTATGTCATATAATAATGATCATATACGTAGCTGCGCGGGTTTAAACAGGCTATATACATATATCACAATTCCCATAATTTCTACGAAAGGTATTGCTCTTTGCGTATATGCATCTTTAGAGAAGAGATTTTTTTTACCCTTTTAAAGGTTACCCTCATATGTTAATACGACCGTGTGCAGCATTGACAAATATTCATTAGATACATCAACACGTTTACACATCATCCTGATGCCGCATTAAATTTGTTATAATGATTGATGCCCGCACATGAATACATACTGCAATCTAATTAATGAGGATACAATGTAAGTAATCATGTATTGATTTCGTATGTATTTTGCTAATGAGCAAACTGCATTGTTACCGCCAGCATGCAGGCCATTGTACAAATTAAGACGTAGTCCTTATTGTCTGTCGCCATCTCCTATTTATCCTACCTCTTTTCTCCGTATTTTCCTTCAACGAAAGCGACGTGAAGTTAATGTCTCCTCTCCCTCGCTTTCTAAGTCGCACTCTTTAGTTTTCCGTCCTCTCTCGCTCTCAGATCGATCTACTCTACGGCAATGCTTGGACCACAACGCTTTTTCTCGTTGTCCGCTGTATCGGGAAAAGGCATCGTAAAAAATGGACCGGTCAAATAAGTAATCTATAGATGATAAGAACAAGGATGATGTGGAAAAAAAGACGTGCCGGATTTTTCCCCACCCCTCCAAATGCCAGCTAAGGTGACAAATAAAACAGAAATATATCCACAAACGATAGCAAGAGACGTGTGTAAAGAAGATGCAAATGCTGCCGGTGGAGGGGAAAAAACATTAAAAAGAGTCGCTTGAACATAAACTGCACCTTCTCGCCACCGCCGTAGCTGAGCCGCCGAGCGACACTGAGACACAGCACACCCACTAGGACAGGCAGCGTGCAACAAAGTGACGATCAAATAAGAGCCAGAAATCTAAAAACAAAGCATTGCATTGCCTTATGGCAATGTACCAGTACAGCAACCTACCAAAAGTATACGATGCAAAATACATCAAACATATCAATACGCAATACACACCGATATCATAATCTTAAAGCACTCGACGACGCTGCTTGGATTATGCAGTGTCTTTCATCAGCTGCATCTAATAAAAGTGAATGCGTATTGTAATTGTAATTTAACTGCGAAATTACTGTGCTTTAGAAACCAAAGTACCGGAAGATAAACTGAAGACGCCAAAAAGTCATTAGTCTGTAAACAGAACGACTTCTCTAAAGGCGTGAAAATATTTCACAAATAACTAATCAATATTAATCGGCGTCATCATCGGAGATGTCGCATAAGCATAAATAATAAACACACGTATGTTAAGATCTGGTGAACTATTGCATTTTGAAAGGTCCTCTGTATCAACGAAAATATAATAATTCTATTGTGGGTGTTTACTCACCGTGATTGGGAGTCAGCAGCGACATGACTGGGGGTCAGCAGAGACATAGACTGATTTGTGAAGTTGTTTTATTTATTATGAAATGATAAACGGTTTGAATAAAACACCGAAATGCATATAAAGTTATCATAGTCATAGATATTATGCTAAGATAGTATGAACTAGACTTGTATCCTTGATGTCAAGTAGTTATTTCTGTGAAAATTGCCACATGGAAAAAAAATCACAATAAAGAATAAAAATGACACAGTTCCACGTCATCTATGGCACCTGATTAAAACCATACTGGTGAGGACATCAGGGGCCGTTCGACACTGTTTTGATTAGTGTCTCCATTAAAAGCAGGAGGAGAATAAAATTGGGCTAACGACAGAGACCAGAGCAGAAATGGATTGTCTTTGAGAATCTAGGGCAGCTTACTTTTGAGCACACGCACTGTTAAGAGGAATAGGGGGGGTTATATTTTAAACACTGCCCATAGGCATTTGAAAGGGGAGTTTGGCACAGCTCAACAAACAGATCTTGACTACAACTGAAAGCTGAAGTATATAGTCCTTGTTTTATATGCCAGATATCTGATGTTGTAATCTTTCAGAACTCAGATATTCACTGAAGAATCTGCTATGGCAAATGACTGACACTAAAGTTTCTGCAAGAAGAGACGTAGCAGTCCAGATCTACTCTGAAATGAAGACCCCTTATTTGCAGAAGTGGAACAAAGGTGGCTGTTTAATTGGACCAAATTAATTAAAAGTCACAGCAAGCTTGAGAAAGTAATACGGATATGTACTGATATAGAAAACTGGGAGTTAAGTATTTTGGGGGGAATTACAGGTAACCAGTCTGTAAAAGTACAGTGTAAAATATAAGTATAAGTAGGGCGTCAGAGTGATTGATTGTACATTGATAGCTTTCTATATTCAGGCCTGAATCAGTCACTCTCTTTTTATGCTCACTATTTCCGTGCTGCGCTGTGCTCTGTCGCCCTTTGATTCCCATTTACACACTCTGTCTTTCTGACACATTTAAGCACATGCATGACCTGCTCTCTATCTTGCACTGTGCACCCTGAAATGAAAACCTGAACATCTGCATTTTTATTACTGAAAGGAATTCTTAATGATTTCTGCACAGTCTTTGGTAGATTTTTGATAGATTGTTTTGTCGTTCTAAGGGGCCATGTATTTATTTATTAAATAATCTGCTTATTTTTAGTCTTTATTATTATTATTATTATTATCATCATGACAGCAATGACTGTTTGTAACCTGACTACTAAACCCCTTGGATTTGAATCCACCCTTCCCAGCTGACCCCCCCTACACCCGCCCACACATACACTCACACACTGAGTGGGTCTGTGTCTGCCTCTCTCTCTCTCTCTCTCTCTCTCCATCCTCGACTGTTTCTCCCCACCAGTCCCCAGTCCTTTGCAGTTGCCCTTTCACTGCAGTGCACAGCAGAGATGACAGCAGGCTAACTTGAGCGTTGAAGCAGTCACCCCCGGCTCCGGCTCTGCCTTCCTGCCCCTGCCTTCCTGCCCCTGCCTTCTCCCCTACTCTCCTTTTCCCTTTGCACTTTTCCTTGTATGCAGTAAAAATCAGTGTCCAAAATCTGACCAGGAATTATATTCAAGTCAGTTGCCTCTGTGTTCCTATGCTCCCAGTGTCTCTCCCTCTCTCTCTCTCTCCCTCCCTCCATTAAATTTCTAGTCACACAACGGTGCAGTGAATATCCCTCCCTCATTCCCTCCCTCCTGCTTTTCTCCTCACAGACCACATTTTAAATTTTCAATCTTCCTCAATCTTTTCTTTCTCCTCTGTGGAATTCTCTGTCCTCAAGTCCATCCCACTTTATTTCTCTCCTTTTTTAAAAGACCCCTTCATACACCCCTCCACCCACCCACTATCCTGATCTCTTCCACCTTGCTGTTTCCACTTGCTATCAGTGTTTGTGTACTGCAGCATCTCGGTCAGGTGAATATACCAGAACAAGAACCTTCCTCTCAGTCGCTCTTAGCATTGAAAAGGATACTTCATGCGACTCAATGGATAATGCAGGACATGAGGGAGGGCAAGGAATACAGTGAAACATCGACTATGGTACATTAACAACATACTGAGTTAAAAGCTACAGGGGCCGGATCTGATGAACACCTGGCAGCAGTATTCCGTAAACAAATAGACAAAATAGGCATAGAACTCATCATTCATTTCTGCTTGCCCAATTACGGCGTCTTAGTGTTACTCAGAATCCAATTATTGCTGTTTTTGCTCATTTTCCGCCACCTTCGATAATGCCTGCATTTTTGTTACTAAATATTGTGTGCCTGCTCTGAAAGAGATTACTGGATGAGCAGACTGTGCACTAACGTGAACAGGAAAACCAGCGTGCCTCTGAGTGCCGGTGCATCCACAAGCAACAGGGGCTGCTGTGATCCGGAGACTCGCCATGACTTTCTCCACCAAGTCGCTCGCTGACTCGTCTCCGCTGGGCACAGAGTGCGAGGACAGCTCTGGGAGAACGCAGCCAGATTGGTGGCACCCGCGGCAGCCTCGTGGCCCTCTGGCAGCAGGCACGGGGCCTGGACCACATGGACCGCAGCCCTTACCTGCCTGCCTCTGGAGCGTTGCCCAGCAACACCTGCAATTTCTTTTGCATCACCTATGATGCTGTAGCACTCACAATATGTGGCTGACTATTGGCATGAATTTACAAATTACTTAATTAACACAAACAGGTCAATAATCAGGATAATCAGAAAAAGAGTTACATTACATATTACGTTATAAACAATATCACATGAAACCTACAGACATACGAACAGAAATAACGCTTGTTTTGTTAACAGTGGGAGATTAAAATAATAAGTAATGGATACAGACGTGATTTAGGAAGTAATTCATTGTGCGACTGCACAATGTTTCTTACTGTGTGAGGCACACAGAAAGAGAGGGCTGAAAGAGATTCCAGTATCACAGTATCCTAGCAACTGTTTCCATCTCCTTGGAGACAAGGACTGACATCACTTCCTGTTCGTGTATGAGAATGTATCTGATTGTTTATGATTTGTGTTTGTATGCGTGAGGCTATATATGCATGTATATAACATGCATATATGCAGGAAAATGTTTATTTATGCGTGAGCCAAATGAGATGGATCATTTCTTCATCATGCCACATTGCTGGATGTGGCTTCTTACATATAAAAAGAACAACATGCAGAGAGTATAATTTTATAGGCTAATCATGATACCTTTGAATAGGGATCAATTACAATTTATAAACTATTGCAGTATACTAATCATCTATTCATTCATCAATCTATTTTCTGACATGCAGGTTGCGATTGTGGTTGGAGAGGAGCAGTCAAATTTCTATCAAATTTATAATATATATATATATATATATATATATATATCAAGCCTTGTCTATTGTAATTATTATAGCACCTGTTTTATTATATGTACCTGTTTTATGACCAACTGCTTGAACAAATCCAACCTTTGAAGACTCAAAGCATCCTGGGTGTTCAAGAAATTGAAAATTTTCATGAATGATATTCTATAACAAATTTTCTGATTTCCTGAACAATATATTTCTTTATTTTCCTTTTGGGCCACAAGCCTTCAGTTCAAAGATTCGACGTTGAAGAATTTTGCTTGCCTGGGTCAGAACAGCATTGCCGCTGGCTCCCAGATGAGGCATTCAGTCCATGGAGCAAATCTTTCCATTGGAAAGGTCAAAGTCACGCACAATTCCTCGCCAGCTGCAAAGTAAATACATTTGGGATGCTGGCTTCTTGTGCTTATTATGCATGTGCTTCAAGCTGCAGGCTCCTTTGAATGGGATGCAGAAAAGTCATGCAGTACTCAGCAACATGACAGGATGCCACGGCCTAAGGGCCAGGAAATGACCGCCATGGCGGTAATGACAATCATAACAGAAATGTTGTTTACACTTAAACTTTTTTGGGGGTCAGTTAAGTATTAACACAAAAATGTTTGCTCCCAGCACCAAATGCTTTCTTTTATGCGTTTCATCAATGCGTATATTTTATAAAGCCAATGAAACCTATTGAACTGAAGAGGGAAGAATGAATTGAATTGAATGGGATCATTTGTTCATTCATACGGAGCTGTTCATCCCTGGGTAGGATTTTCTGTCGAGTCTGTCCAATTCCAGGAGTAGCTTCAGTTTGAACAGGCCACCTCTGTTTTCTGTGGGACGCCTAAATTCTTCCACCTTTCCCAGCCTCCCCCCCCCCCCCCAAACATGCATGCCGGTGTCACAGCCAGAGTGACTTGTAAAATAACTGCTAATTAATTGCCCCCTTTTCTTGAAATATAAGTTATTCTTCAGGGTAAAAATGTCCATCATTGCTTGGCACTCAACCAGTCATTGACATACTTTGAAAATAAATATAGGAGAAGGTCTTGAGGATAGCATTGCTCCTGGTCACCCCGTTTTCACTGTCACTATTTGCGCTTTAAGTCTTGTCATGTGACTAATCAGTTTCATTGCCAGTGTTTCCCTTTCTTCACTCTGCTGAAAGTATTGCTCTCTTGCCCTAAAATTACAGAATATCTGAAACACGGAATTTAGCACGTCTTTCATTCAAATGGAAAAATTTGTATTATTTTTTGCAGATTTTGTATTTTTTGAGATTACCATAAAAAGACCATTCAGCCTTTTATAAACAATGTATCATTTCTCAAAGGATGCGTAGAAAAACGTACAAATCAAAGTATATGTACGTTTCTTTCATGTAAAGTGATCTATATATTGTTTAAATATACATAGAATATAGGCTTTAAGATGAAATGCACCCTGTTGCCTTTGTACCATGTGCTGCAGCAGGAATCAGACAAAGTTACCCTGGATACCAGACAATTTGATAACTTGCCAAATAGTAAATGTGAATTGTAATGCAGTGCTGTGTACCTACAAAAAAACAAATACATCGATGAATGCTAAATTTAACTGAGAAAAGTGGAAGTTGAGTTTTTGTGTCATTTGTGGTATACTATGTCACTGTAGACAATTTGAAGACATGTCTATGTCACACTCATGGAGTGCTGGCCTTTGTGAATCTAAATATGTCTCCTTTGCCAAATAAGATCACTGCCAACAGAGCCATCTGGTATAACTACTAGTGGGGAGACACTATCTGACACATTTGAGTGTCTATGGTCACACAACATATGAATATATTTAAAATTAACATTGGGCCATCATTTGACTGTAAGACATTAAATAATCTTTGGTCTTATCTAATTATGACTCTGCTTTACTCTCATTGTCATCTGACAGGATCTATTTAAGATCTATTCATGCAAGATCCTGTGAGTCCTCATTTTACTTGGTATAACGCTACCCATTTCGAGACAAATATCTGGTTGTTTAATTTCAGTATCAAATAATGCAATCTGACCATTTGATTTAATAGGAAGTCAGTCTATAAAAGCTGCACAAATGGTGCTAAACGTATTAATATATAATATGATCATACTTAATACTTAATGTGTAGCATGCATCTTGCTGGCATTTATGCCGCTTTGTATGTCTCTATATGCGCTGCCAGTGCCTCGTATCACAG
>JAODKN010024806.1:0-24197 GCA_026774425.1 Petrocephalus zakoni
ACGATCTTTCTGCTTTGGCAGATCGTCAGTACATAGATCGTCTTCACGATCTCATATCGTCATATCGCACACCCCTAGTGTCAGCTCTGCATCACTATTCATGTTTTGCATTCTGTTAATAATGAGTTTGGTAGCAGTTCGCAGGGATGGGTAGTATTTCTGACAAATGTATTTTAAATACAAAATTGTATTTTAGTAATTTGTATTGACTTTATAAAAATTATGTAATTTGTTTCAAAATACAAAAGGTAAGAAATGTTTTCCGTCTAGTGTTTGCGTGATGTCACCTGTGCAGAATGAGGAGGAGGTTTAGTGTTTTCAGACATTTTAATGACGGGTCATTAGGAAAAATAGTTGATCACTTGTTTTGAACCAAAAGACTTCATTCAGGCTGAATGAAAGTTCTGAAGCAGTTACCAAGTGAAACACCAAGAAAAACTGATCTTTTGTTTGGTTTCACATTTTTATACTGTCTCATTAAGCAGTGGAAAAAATGTTGCTCGTATGCATGGCCATTTGAGTCAAACTGCTTGTGATCCTGATGTAGAATAGAAATGTGAAATATTTTTTTAAATACAAAACTGTAGTTATGAGGGGATAGCTACCATAAATCAGTATTTTCCTGGAGGTGAGTGACATTTTGATTCCAGGTTTATTGCAAGGTGTTTAGATGGCAGCTTTTGATTTATATGGTGTCCTTTTGGAGGGTATTAATTATGGTATAGTTTTTTGCTTGGCTTATAGTCTTTTTCTCCAAGGTTTGATGTCTCAGCTCAAGAATTTTTGGCTTTGTGGTGATGTATTTTTTTAGTACAGAATAAAAGCATAATTCATCCCTGTGTACAGCCTCCGCTAAGTATGAAGGTCATGTTTTTCTAATTCACGAGAGGCTCTTCATATATGCACCAGCAAGGTGGGTGTTTAATGGGGCATGTGAAGATTATATGTTCTTGGTTAGCGATAGCAGTATGGTTTCTGTTTGCAGGGATCTCTTGTCTATATATAGCTTCCACTGATCTAATTGTGCCTTTTTTGCTTGTAGATGAAAACATGGAGCCATTCGACAGTGACAGAAGGCCGCACTTCCCCCAGTTTTCATACTCTGCCAGTGGGACTGCCTGAAGGGCCGTGTGCACACACCCCCCCGACACCGCTGCTGCCCCAACCCGCCAGACTGCACACCGCTAAGCATCATGGGACTCTGTTCTGTTCCCTCTAATGACGTTGGGCTGCTGCCACCATGACGATTCAGGCTCTCTCTCTTGGGTCTTTCGTCCTCGTCTAGCTGGGACGGGAACACACTGCCGGGAGTGCTGCTGTTACTCCAGAGAGCTGCTCCAGCACCACGTTTTACCACATTTGCTTCCAGATCCACAAGGGGTTCATGTACTTCATTTTACTTTGCGATTATGCAGCGGAATATAGCCGTCTGGCAGCCATGTGCAAGTGTATCTCAGAGAAATCAGCCTATCAAACTTTATATCATGTAGCTTTTCACATTAATTGTTATTGATTGCCAAGTTTCTCTAGTGTCACCAAGGGGGGGAACTCAGATCCGTCATTAAATTCAGCTCTTAGAGTCAGTTTGAATTATTACATTATTTGTATATCATATTTGCTCGTCTTATTTCTCCATTATGAAAACTTTGAGTAGATGACTGAATTAGATAATATGCCTGGATTGGGTTTATGTTTAAGACAAATTAAATACATATTCAGTAGGATGAGATTGTAACACATTTTTGCTGTTTTAAAGTAAGCTTTAAGCTCATGTAACTAGGAACTTGTACGGCTTGGTAAACATTTGAAATGTCTTAAGAGAGCCACTCCCAGCCTAACTGAAGACTGTCAGCAGGCCTGGTGTTTGCACCCTAGCCTCACCTACACTGTCCTGCTACCTGTGGTGCTGAGGATTTTGTACAATCGCTCTACACTCCTCTATTCTCCGGCTTAAAGCTGCTCTCATCTTCATAGTGCTGATGGTTTGCCACTGGACTCTGCATCAATGGAGTGTCAGCTACACAGCCAGACTAACCTGCATCAGATAGCTGTGTAGTGCCATAGAAGAGGTCTGAGGCTGCTTAGCATACAGCCATTTGCTGGCTGTGTCGTCCAGAGCACTGAAATGGTACTGCTGTGCTCTGAATACCTGTGAGCAGTGAGCGCTGCTGCAGGCCGTCGCACGGCGCTCTGCTTTCAACTCCTTACGGTTTGTCTTTACAAACAAAGATCCTTTGGATCGTGCCGTCTTGCCTTCGCGGGCCTAGTTTTCAGGTGCATTCGGCTGTGCCTCACTGGTGCGCTGTCTGAGCTGCCGCTCACCCCTACTGCTCGGCCTCAGGGGGTCTGCCGTTGGGACGCACACCTTCTTGGGTGTGAGGTTCTTAAGCTGGGGAGTCGCTGCAAAGGAAGATGGCTTTTCACACCAGCAGTAATACGGGCAGTCCAGTGTTTATACTGTATCTGTTTTAGGTCTGCAATATTATTTCCCTTGTGCATTTCCAGCATGTGCTGCATATCTGTATTGAAGACTTGGTGTACTCTCTCACTTTTAGAGTTAAACTCCAAATGCAATATAAAGTTTCTGCTTAATGAGAAATGAAGATGAAGCTTGTAACCTTTTGTACTAACAGATCATGAAAGACAATATTCACAGTGAGCCTTCTGTTTTACACTCTCAAAAGGAAGCACTTTTGATCTTTTATTCTTCTATAACTTATTATCCTTGATACCCCTTTTGTTAAGGACATGGGGTTTTTTTTTTTGCCCTTCTGACTTCCAGTTAAATGATCTTATATATTGTGAGTTTTGTAAATGAATTTTTATTTTATGACCTGTTGTCACTTGGCAATCTTGTACAGAATATTGTCTTGATGTGTTGCAGATTCATTTGTATACTAAGCCTCGTTCTCTCTTTCTTAGCGAACTGCTAGAATTCCCCCTTCCCCGGTTTGCACTCCCATGGTAGTAAACTGAAAGGCGTCAGCAAACAATAGTGTTTTTTCATCCCTACATGTCCACCCTTTTGTGTACTTATTTTTCATATAAGGGTTGCATTTTTTGTATATGTGTTCTTTGAGCAGGAGTTAGAATTGTATCATATGAGAGGTCATGAACAGTCAGACATGATGGATTACAGAAAATTACAATAAAACCAGTTTAGTACAGCTTGATGTCATGTTCTGTGATGGTTGCTCTTATCCAGTCCAAGGTCACAATGAACCAATCCCAGGAGGCACTAGGTAGGGGGACACCCTGGCTAGAAGGCAGGTTCATCACAGAGCACATGCACACACACATTAGGTATCTATATCTTTGTGGGGACTTCTGCGAGCGTAGCCCTAATCTTAATTATGATGACATTAACCCCTTGCCAGCCCTAACATAACTGTAAGTGACCAAACAAAATCTAAGACTTTTGGCATCTTTTTGCAGTGCTTTGGTTGCATTCACAGATTTTTATAAGATCAAGTTTCCCCTTCTGGGGCCTGAAAAAATGTCCACACCTACACAATGGACAACCTACCTACAGTCACCTATTATTTTACAGTATATAATGTATCCTTCTGAGATCCAGAGAAGGACACTTTTTTTTTTATCTCGATTTAAATTTTGATTTGACCGTTAGAGAAGGTTGACAAGGTCATACCCCTACATGCGATGTCATTGCAGCGCTGCTTGACCTCTTTTAAGGAATAACAGGACCTGAGAGAGCAGAGTTGTGTGTGTAGTGTGAGAGGTAATGCCCTCTATTGAGCACAAAAATTAATTGTTGGAAGATATGGGACCATTGCGATAGCTCAAGAAGCACAGGGAGACCGTGAACCCCACACATAAAGGGGCATGACTGGGTAATCCAATAAGTGCCCCTGCAGGTGAGAAACTAGTGCTATGCACTGGAGCACCATAGCTCTAAAATACTGTCTATGATGTTTCAGTCAGAGTTTTCATCCTGTGGGTAAGTACTGAATAAACTTTGTGGTTATGTATTGCTTTATGATATAAGTATCACTTATTCAAAGCTCATATACAGGCATCTTTACAATAGAAAGGTTACCAGCAGTAGTGTAGTGTGTTATTACTGCTACTAAGAGGTTCTGTTTGAGTAAATTCGGCTTGATGTCTGCTGTAGATTGCGTTACTGCTGGTGTATTATAGCAGAGTTGGATCATCTTTACACTGCATCTCCTTGTGAGGGTTGCCATGACCACATGACCAAACTCCTCTTTTTTTTTTTACCTCTTTTTCCACTAGTGCTGTGCTGTGCCGGTGCTTACAGTGGTGCGACTTGAGAACCAGCCCACACCTCCACTATTTAAAAACAGTATTTATAATGGACGGCGAGTATGCACGCGACCATGGGCATGTAGCATTTTTGAGTCAATTAAATAATATTTTTGATGCAGAATGTTTAGGTTAATGCTAATTTAAGCTTTGGTTCTTTATATAGCTTTAGTCAAAACATTCGTTATTATGAAATAT
Source organism: Petrocephalus zakoni (assembly GCA_026774425.1). Classification (NCBI taxonomy): domain Eukaryota; kingdom Metazoa; phylum Chordata; class Actinopteri; order Osteoglossiformes; family Mormyridae; genus Petrocephalus; species Petrocephalus zakoni. The sequence continues at coordinate 4,483 of JAODKN010024806.1, forward strand.
TCACTAACTACATTATAAAGCATCACTAATTAATATTTCTAATTATTTGCCACATTTATAGTGTGTAGATTTTGCAGTTGTGCAGAAGTGTCATCAGTTGTTTGGGCATATCCACCAACAAACCATTGCTGGGACATATCAGTCCCTATATGCAGTTGGACACAGTTCATGTGAAATTTCTGCTTCACCAGAGTCATTTCACTACATATGTCACCGTGTCAAACACATACTCAGGAGAGCAGAACCAATTTTCGATTGTATGTACCCTTAAGCAAACGTATTACAGTCCCACTTTGGATGCGGGCTACTAACAATGAATACTGAACAGTGGCACACTTTTAAAAATTTAACACTGGATTTCTGCAAATGCTAAAATCTGTTTTCAGCAAACATTAAAATCAAACAAAACGTAAGACATAAATAAGAAATGCGGCTCTGCTGAAGTTTACAGTACATTGTAGCCCCGCCCACACACTGATGTCACAGGCTTACAGTTTCGGACCAGCAATTCTTTGGTGCCCGTGCCGGAATCAGTTTTTCAGGCATGGCACCAGTTGACTGGCAGTGGAAAAACACAGAACCGGTTCCAAATTAGGCACCAGCGCTGTGTGGAAAAGGGGCTTCTGACACAGACTGAGCTCAGCAACCGGAGATACTGCTTGTACTGGTGACCCTGTACTTAAAATTCATTACAGCAACATGTGACTGTAGGTGAAAACGGCAATGTACATAGACTTGTGAACTGCCATCCTTGGCTTCAGCTTCACCAGAGTCCTGCTCAGATCCTGCAAAACTACAGCCCTCAAACTGATTTGCCTGTCAATGCCACTTTCACACTCAGCAGCTCAAGTACATGCTGCAGGTCCTGGTCAGAGGAAAGCAAAGGTGCAAAATCATCTGGAAGTAGCAGGGACGTCACCTTTAGCCTCTCATATGGGACGCCAGTCTAACCAAGACACACCCTTGCTAGAGGATAACACCCACTCTAAACGGTTTCGACGTGCCAAGAATGCGGGCCCCCATAATCCTGCAGCACCTCCTGCGGTACACAACTATTCACCACAAAGGCCTCTGACTGGCAGGTTTTCCAGTCAAACTCCCAACAAACACTGACTGCTCTTCTGGGTCGTCCTGGCCAGTCTTCAGACACATAGGAACCAGACGGGATGGAGGACATGTATCCACCCATATTTTATTTGGCTTCACCCCCCCCCCCAACAAAGATCTTTACATTTAAATTATTGTGTCCTCCCGAATAACAAACTCTCTCCAACACTATCGTCCTCATGTACTGAACTCAACTGAAACACCAAGTGGTGATCGAGCACCCGAGTCTTCAAAACATGCAGTCTCAAGTGACGACTATGAAGCCAGTCGAAGACCTTCAGCAGCACTGATACCATATGATTACCTTGTAATGTTCGGACACGGTGTTCAGTAACAGAGGTAGCTTGTTGCTTTTACACAACATGATTGCTTGCCAAGAGAGGGCCCCCAAACTTTGGTAATCCACACAAATGTGTGGTTTAAGTGGTGTTAAACATCACAGCTGTTCATTATGCCTTGCACAGAAATCCCAGTCTAAATTCCATGAGGCCATTTCTCCTAGTCATACCCATCCAGCTAGCTCCATTTCTCACCATGACAGCATCAAACCACCGCCATTTTGCTCTTTGCCCCTTGCAGTCGCATAGAAGCTGCCCTCCTCTACACTGATAACAATGTTCCTGTCTCATTATACCAAAAGCAGTAGAAACTCCTGGCTAGAGTAAGTGTAGAGTAAAAAGCACGCTCTTTAGAATTCCTTATATACCAATAGCAGCTCAGCAGAGGTTGAGGTAATTTTTTCAGTTCTCATCACTTGAGACTTCATTTTATAAAAATCTGTGAATGCAATCAATAAAGTAAAAGTCTTGCATTTTGTTTGGTTACTTATGGTTAAGGTTAGGGCTGGGTTAAGGGTGTCATGATTGGAATTAGGGTTTTTTCCATAGAAATAAATGGTGTGTGTGTATATCTATATAGTTAGGGTTTGCATGTTCTCCTTGTGTCAGGTAGGAAATGTCCAAAGACGTGCAGTTACTGAGTGATGTCTCTAATACTGTTGTACAAAATAAGATTGCCTTTATTAATCCCACTAATGGGAAATTTGCATTGTTACAGCAGCCAGAAAGGATAGTACAAGAGGAGTAAAAAGCAGCATAACTATACAATATAACAATAGAAAAGTAACTATACACAACCAAGAATATATAAATAAATATACATATGTGGTATGCATATATGCACAGAAATTGACACCCATAGATGCCTTGAAGCAGCAGAAATGATGAGATCTACAGCAGGAGCTGAATGTTTAGTAGAAACATAAAGGCAATATTAAACATTGCATGGCTCAGTGTATGATTGTGCATGTTTGTGCTGTGCTATGTGGCATAGTCCTGCTACCCTCCACACACAGGATAAGCGATGGAAAGATGGATGGATGGATGGAGAGAGAGAGAAGGTATTGATATTGGATAGCTTTCCCCCCCAAGAATCACTCGTCATGTTGAACACTGTCTGTACTGTGATAGTATAAAACATCTAGTAAACCATAAAATAAAAAAATGCTATTCCAAAATAAATCATGTAATGAAAATGTACACTGATCGGGTATAACATTAAACCCACCAGCCTAATATTGTATTGGTCCCCGTCGTGCTGCCAAAACAGCTTTGACCTATTGAGGCATGGACTCCACAAGACCTCTGAGGTGTCCTGTGGTATATGGCACCAAAACGGTAGCATCAGGTTTTAAGAACTTTAAGTCCTGTAAGTTGCGAGATGGAGCCTCAATGGATCAGACGTGTTTGTCCAGTACATCCCACAGGCCAAGTCTGCACTTTGAACTCTTTTTCATGTTTCTCAAATCATTCTTGAACAATTTTTGCAGTGCGGAAAAGTGCATTATTATGAGGCCACTGCCATCGGAGTATACTGTTGCCATGAAGAGGTGTACTTGATATGCCACAATGTTTAGGTAGGTGGTATGTGTCAAAGTAACATCCACATGAATGCCTGGACCCAAGGTTTCCCATTAGAATATTGCCCAGAGCCTCACAGTGCCTTCACCAGCTTGCTTCTTACCATAGTACATCCTGGTGCCATCTCTGCCCCGGGTAAACGATGCACACATACCCAGCCATCCACATAATGTAACAGAAAGAGTAACTCATTAGACCAGGCCACCTTCTTCCATTGCACCTTGGTCCAGTTCTGATGTTCACATGCCTATTGTAGGCACCTTCACAATGGACAGGGGTCAGCATGGGCACTCTGACCAGTCTGCAGCTTCACAGCCCCATACACACCAAGCTACGATGCACTGTGTGTTCTGATACCTTTCTATCATAGCCAGCATTAACTTTTTCAACAATTAACTCTCCTGTGGGATCAGACCAGACAGGCTAGCTTTCACTCCCCATGCACATCAGTGAGCCTTGGGTGCTGGTGACCCCATCGCCGGTTTACCGTTTGGCCTTCCTTGAACACCCTAGCAACATAATATGGTGTGTCGACCAGTTTAATGAGCCACAAAGATGCGAGTGCTAATAAAACTACAACAACTTCTATTGATTAAAGGGTGCAGCCATCTTGAATTCTGAAGTCGGGGTTGTGTCGATTCCTCCCAGTTCACGACTTGAAATTCCCACTTCGGGGGGCGTTCCAGTTGCAACTTTCGGTCGTGAACTTGTGAGTTACGAGTAGAACTAGAACGCACCATTACACTGGCCCATTTTTCCTGCTTTAAACACATCAACTTCAAGAACTGACTGTTCACTTGCCTAATATGTAATGGCACCCTAGACAGGTGCCATTGTAATGAGATAATCAATGTTATTCAGTTCACCTGTCAGTGGCTGTAATGTTACGGCTGATCACTGTATATATCATCTGTGTCACGTCCAGCCTCGCCCATTATATTCAGTCCCTGAGTTTCCCTGGGGTGTGGCTCCAAAATAGCCACACCTGAGCCTTGTTAGACTTTCCTCTCATTCTGCCCTCTTGTTGATTACTAATTATTGCTTGATGTTCACTCCTCTCATTGCCCCAGTATTTAAATGCTCCCTAGTCCTGTGCTCATCAGTCAGGTCTTTGCTGCTGTTAGGCTTTCTAGTCTTGTCTGTCCTTTTTAGAAAACGTCCCCTACCAGGGTTTTTTTTTTTAGCACAAAGCGGCATTGTGGGTCGTTCCTCCACTACTTGGGATGTCCATTTGACGACTTAAGCAAAATAATTGCATAGTAATAATAGCTTTTCGGTTCGCTTCCCAGGTTGCAGTAGATAAATTGTATAATAAAGATCGTACTCAATACGCATTTTCAAAATCGAACCTCCATTTATTTAAGAAATTCATATGTCAGCATACACCTATTACCATATCAGACAGCCCCTCCGGTGTACTGCTCTCCCTAGAAGGACGTACAGACCAGGCACCAGCAGCACTGTCATGGTCTGTGCTCAGTGCCAGTCCCCTTTACACTAACAGCTTTTGGGAATGCTTCCTTCCCGATTTAACCTCCTTTCTGAAGTCTCAGCATCAGACACCTTACGTGGCAAAATGACTGTTCACTAAGTGAATAGTATTCTGCACATTTGCTGCCTTTTATCTCCACTCTATCTATATGTTCCACATACTTATATGAGCTATATTAGTGTTTTCATTATATTTAATTGACTGAACTTACCGTTTGACTTCAGTTAGCTGTTTTATTATAATCTATAGCTGGGCAGCTGGTGACAAAGCAATTGGGGAACCGACCTTGTGTCGTATAAAATGGACTGTGTAATACAGAGTGCGACTTAATTATAACAACCTATGATTACTATCTATTTTAACAATCTAACAGTACGCTCCCGTTCATTAGTTAAAGGAAATACAATCGCCAGATAATACGTCATCTTTATTATAGTATTTACCGCAGAAATAAGATCGGCGTTAACGTAATATAAGTTTGTTTGCAAAAATCCGTACGCAGAGTGCGCTTGGAGCGCAAGCAGAAGCATTTACGGGAGGGCTGGGCGGTCTCCAGTGCCATTTTTATCGTACGGTGAATCAGTGAAACCGGCTTTTCCAGATCCGTGTCTGGTTCGCCCTGCGCTTCAGGACGCCGGGGCTGCTCGCCTTTGCGTCAGTGAAGCTGCTACTACGGGAGGCGTCGCTGCTCTGGTCACGGTCGCAGGGACGTGCTGTAAAATGCGGTAAGAGTCCGCAGCCCTGCCGCCAAACCTGCTGGCTTTTATTCACCGGGACGCCATATGATATCTTCAAGATTTCAGTTTTGCTTGGAAAAGCAGTCCTTGTACCTTCGCCTACGGAATTCCTGACGAAAAAATATCCTTTTATATTTACGGATTTTTTTTCGGAAGCGGAATTTGGAAATTGTACTGTAGGTAGGTTGCGGTCTCCCTTATTAAAAAATAGTATATAATAGATATAGATATCTGTGAGACAGGTGTTTATGTCTATGATTCTACATAGAAGGGATATGTAAATGACGTACATTTCAGTAGGAGATACAGTCATTCTTATATTGCATATTACATTCTACTGCATGCGATGATTAAGCGATCTTCTTTTAAAACGACAAATAGTCATATGAATGAAATAAGAATGCATGCATTAGACGAGTTCAGACTCGCTCATAATAACAGAGACAGGGCTGGGCGTCTGAAATGTTAGGTATGAAATGTCACCAAAGCGTCCGTGCGTCTGTCACACGCTGCGGCGGTGAGGCCAGCTGGCTTGGGGTGTCTGCTTGGGGTATATATGAAACCATCCCCCATATATCAGTATATTAGGCCTATATCATGTTCCAGATGTGCCGCAGACTCCCGGCTTCAGCAATCGTATGAAAATATATATGCTTCATTCACATGTGTGTGTATATATTTATATGCTATGCGACGTATAAACGTTGGACACAATTGCATTATTATTCAAAATAGTAGCAATAATGCAGAAGAAATAATAAAATAATAATAATAATAATAATAATAATAATATAAAATGATAACGTTACAAATTTATTATTGAACTGACCACTCATAGGTCCGTACTCCTGCATAGCAAAAAAAGGTCATTATAGATTTTTATTTCCACGTTTTTTTGAGTCTGGGTAGGATAGAGGATGAGAGCTTCTCTGGTGTGACAGGGAAGGCAAGGTAGGCTAGGCTGGATACAGAGAGGCCACATTCTTATGCTGGAGGGTGTGGCTTTAGATCAGTGAGTGGGGCTCCTTAGTGTAGCAAGGACTAAAGGATCGGGATTTTCTACCCCAACTTCTGACTGTAGAGAGATGCTATTGTGGTAAAACTTTAGCATCCAAAGGAAAAAAACGGGGAAGAAAGCCAGAGCTGCTGAATATTGCCTGATAGGAAGTATTTTTGGATCTGAAATGGGCGTGTTAATTAGCCAGTATCCAGGAGCATTGCTATTCTGTTCTATTTTGGATTGATTTTCAACTGTTGCACATCATACGTGTGCATGTAATCTCATTTCAGCAACAAATTTATTCTTCAATAAATCATAAATCATAATTGTCCAGCCTTCTCTAATAGTGATTCTCCTTGGAAGCAATTTTCAGCATATTTTCAGTTAATCACGTAAGATGAATACTCAAAGGGATAGCTACGTAAATAAAAAAACAATTTCCTATCAACCAATGGTATCAGTCCATCCATTCTGTGTTCTCAGCAACCCAATCTAAATAAGTCAGCAGAAGGATTAAAAGTTTGTGGAGGCCAAACCCTAACAACGAATAATTATTCAGGTCTTGGTGGGTTTAACCCAGCAGGTAATTAAACATCCATCAACCTTCAAATCATTTATAACAAGTAGGATGGCAGGGGACTAATAGGCTCTTGCAGGTACAGTAGCACAGGGCAGAGATACTGTACACTGGATAGGGTGCCAGCCTGTCACAGAGCACCTGAACCCTATGGAAAAGTGCATATCATTGTATTTTGTGCGGATGCCCATGTGACCCACGGAGAACGCGCAAACTCACAGAGAAGATGCAGGATGCTACTCACCGACGCAGCGCCTCCCTTGCTTAGTGAAACCGAGACTTCACACCATACCTGCAGATAAGTAAGATAAGACAAATAGGAGAGATACCTTCAGACAAAAGATGAGAAATTTAAAGCGATTAGGGTGTCGCCTTAAATCAGTCTTACGGCAGATTCCGAAACCGGAAGAGAGAGCGTGGTGATGCTAGCTGAGGACCAGTGATATGCGGGGTGCCAGACACTGCTGTGAGGTTACAGTACACACTTATGTTCATTCTCCCTTATCCAAGTCCATGGACTTTCACACCAAGGACAATGAAACTGAATCCTCTATTATACTGGTGATAAAGGATATTCCAGAAGGCCAACAACTCTCAAGGTATTCAGCTACTTTCTTTCTGGCTTTGTTGAGCTATTGTCATGATAATGCAGTTGTAACTTGAACAGCAGAGTGTTAGCAGTCCTGTGTAAGGAATCTGTGGTTCCTGATTTGGTCTCCTGACTGAGGGAGGCTGTTTCTGGGATACTGGCTGGAAATGTCCCCGTCTGTTGTCAGGGTATACTGTATGTGGTGAGTAGTGCCCCATGCTGTATGTGGGTTACAGTAATATCCCAGCCTAGAATGTGTATGCTTCAATTATTAACCGATAAGATAGCCAGTGGTGGCTGCAGGTTATTTTTAAGGGGGGGGGGGCAGTGACTGTAAAATCAGGGGGTGGCATTCAGAGGAAGTCGTCTTCTTTCTACTAAGTACATAAAATACAGGGCCTCATATTTTCTCAAATAACACAGCAGCAAACCAAATTAATATCGCCTCTTAATTAGGTTTTATTTTTTCCAAAGCGTCTGCAATTGTTGATATGCATACAGCACAATGGTCAGGGCCCAGCTGCTAAACAACTTTATTATGTTGATAATGTATAAAACGTTAAAAATGTTGCCCTTAATTCAGGTCACAAGACAAAAAAGGCTTTTAGATGCATTTTTATACTATAAAAATAATTGAAATACAAAATTTATGGGTAATGTGGAGCGAAAAGACCTTGTGATAGCTGTCTGCCTTTTGCCGAAGGTAGCACATAGCTATGGGGGCTCCAAACCTACACACACAGAAATATTAGAATTCATGTATACTCATTCTATTCTGGGGAGAACTATGTTCTGTGTTCTTTGATCAACTTCACTCAGAGCCAATGAAAATGGAGGGGAGGAGCATTGGCGGCTCCGCCCCTGCCTCTAGGCCTGATTCCCACCCATGGCTGTGTGTGTGAGTATGTTTGCGTTTGCAGTTTGGATGTTTTTTTCCGGTATTTGCACAAGTTTCCTCCCTGTACTCCGGTTTCCTCTTGCAGTCCCAAGGCATGCAATCAGGTGAACTGGTATTCTTAAGTTGCACATACTGTGTGCTTGGAGGCATTTGCCTTGCTGTGGACTGACATGCCATTCAAGCAGGATGCTGCCCTTCCAGGCTCACTGCAGTCCAGTGTCGCATGAGCAGAACAGCTTTACGGCAAATGGGTGAAAGGATCTGAATATTCCGATACTGATTGATTTTCATAGGTTGTGATTTTATGCAAATGGAATACTGTACATACTAGGGGACTTGAAATTTATTGTCTTTCTCTAATTGCCCTGCTCTTGCAGGCTGTGTCTTTATGCTATCTGCAGGCCAATCTTACTGCCGTTGTCTGCCTGGCCCTGAATAACCTGTAGTATTCCTCTGAGTGTTGAGTAACTTCTCATGCTGGAAATAGGCTAAATAGGCCTTAAAGTGGGTTTTATGCCACCTCCCTTCTTGGGGACCTACATTTACATACTCTGCTATGTTTCCTGGCTTCTTGGCCAATGGGAGGGCTAATGTCGCTGTAGGAATGTTGCTTATCATGTGACTTCTATAGTGTGAGCCATGAGCCAAGTTCCATCGACTGAAGAACATTTCAGTTTTTCAAACGAGAAAAATACAGTTTTTTCTGCATTTAAAGCTTAATTGAGTCAGTAGAGTTACACTACATTTTAACAGATACTTTATCAATTACGACTGATGTAAGTTCAACTGTACAATGCATCATTGTGCTTAATGAGATGTTGCACTTAAGTGAGCTGCACGAGCCCATGCATCTCCTGATGTTTTCCAGGATGCGCCTGGCGCTGTGAGCGGCGTCGTGAACATGAGCGTGACCTCCTGGTTTCTGGTGAGCAGCTCGGGCACCCGCCACCGGCTCCCCCGCGAGCTGATCTTCGTGGGCCGCGAGGACTGCGAGCTCATGCTGCAGGTGAGAGAAACACCTTGCACATATTGCCATGGCGACACCCGTTACCATGCCGATGCATGTACACATTTCGGCTCAGTCACATGTCTACATGCAAGCACAATAAGCCTCACAATTTCAACAGACACCTGAAGTCCGCAGCACGTCTAGCTGAAGGCTATGCAGTCTGGCTCCGTCCAGTGGAAGGGTATCTTAAGGGAAAGGCTAAGGAGTATCAGTTGTGTTTTACTCCGTTGTCAATTGGCTTTTTCTGTCTTTTCTCTCTGTTCTGTCTTCTTTAATTCTATGTATTTTATCAATGTATATCAATGTATTTTACACCCATGTAAAGTGCCCTGGGACAACCCTGCTGTGAAGGGCGCTATATAAAAATAAACTGAATTGAATTGAATTGAAGAATAGGTAGTTCCCTGAAAACTAAATGTTAAATGTCTTAAAATGCCTGTCCTAAATCTAACATCATCAAGTTAATCGCTAGACTTTTAAACAGATGACCAAAATGCAAAGTGTAGACGTTATAATGAGAATGGGCTAATTTTGGCATATTATTGTGGTGTTTCTAAAGTATTGTGCCAATATTGTTGATGCAGGTGTGTCCTTGTGTATTGTACACATCCTAGATAAGGTTATCTGTTCTCTGATTAAGCAGATATACCAGATATGGTGAGGGAAAAAAGAGCAGAACAAATTTTAGTATTGACAAAGATGCTGACCAGAGACTGGTTAGTACATAGATAACTTTTCCCCTTTGCTTTAGATCCAGCCATAAGATAAAATGCTTAACAATTTTCATTATATTTATATACTGATATAATATATTATATTCTATTTACACAGATATGTAAATGTTTCAGGCAAATAGCAGTAGTCCTAACCTGCACACTGTAGAAAACACATTTCCTGTTGCTAACACTGGTGACTAATATTCATTATTTGGTTTAGGTGTTTCTGCTCATCCTTGGCAGAATATTCACAAATTTTTTACTCTTATTTTACTCAGGATATCAATACATAAATATCTGATTGATTGTGTTACATTACAAACTGAACTTTAGAAACATTTTCACAATTAATCATTCCATTTTATAAGCATGAATGTATTTCTTCTTGAATATTATTATTGTTTACTGGTGGTGACCTTGGAATAAAACCTCTACACTTTTTCTTTGGCATGCAATTCTTATCTTTTTAGTCCTGCACACCCTCTAATCACACCCTCCATGACTCCTCCAAGTTTGACCTGGCGCATATGGAGTTAAAACTCTGACCTGGTACTGAGCTGCCAGAAATGAACTGACACGAGTTAAGTCAGACCAGTAATTGTGCCCGTGCTCAGCAGGTTGGGAAAAGAGTCGTCTGGACTCAAAGCCCAGATGCAATAAGTGAGAAGTATGATTGCACAAGGATGCAAATGTGATCCATCTGAAACTGTTCTTCGGCAAACTCCAAACAAAGGGGAGCCCAGGTGTCAGCCGATCAACCAAGCATCCAGTCAGAGTCGTAACACAAACTGCAACATAATCTGGTACAAGCCAGCAGAGCAATGACTATCAAATGAGGTTCAAAGCTAGGAAGTACAATGAAAACAGCTCAGACTTGGGTCTGCAATAAGAATCTGCACGTCGAAAGGAGAGACAGAAATCCACATCTGACTGTAACGCAGATTAATCAGGAAGGGGGAGAAGCAGATGGGGAAGTTCAGACACACGTTTCCAATGTCAAACTTATTCCTGCCCTAAGCGGCCACTGTTTTTCCACCCATAGGGAAAACAAATGTTGTATCTGATAAATTTGTCTGATTTGCATGTCTCCCGCAGTCTCGCAGTGTTGATAAGCAGCATGCTGTCATCAACTACGACAGTGGCTCTGACAAGCACCTGGTGAAAGACCTAGGCAGCCTGAATGGGGTGAGTGCATGTGTCGACCATGCTAGCGCATCTGCGATGTCCACCATGAACGTCATGTTCTGCCTTTGTGGGTCGTGTACCTGGAACATGTACTTTGAGCATGCGAAAGCGCGTGACTCAGATTACAATGCTGGAACTTTGAAGAATACCGGATTAATTCTGAATGCACATGTCTTCTCAGTGGTACTGATGTGTTTTCCTGTGGCCTAAGATTGACATCAGCAGTTAGCATCAGAATGAAGTGTGACTGAAATAGGCTTTGAACACAGGCAGTCCCCCGGTTATGAAAGAGATCTGATCCCTAAATTGGTCTTTAAATCAAATTTGTAGGTAAGTCAGAAAAATACTACAGAACATAATAATAATACAGTAATAATAAAAGTAACTGCATATGGTACTGTACTATACCTTGAGCTGGCAAACCGCTGAAACCATGTAATGTTTTCGCAGACGTCACAAAGTAGTGCATGTGTTTGTTATTATGATCTATAGTATTTAACTCAATTTTTATTTTATATAATAGGCTTTATGACAGTTTGTTCATAAGTACGAGTTGTCCGTAAGTCTGACATTATTAACCTGGGGACTGGCTGTACCATTTTCTATTTTTTGGTGCTGTTGTAGCTATTATGTGGCTCACCATCCTGCTTAAAGACATAAAAACAGCAAAGTTAATGGCGAGTATAGGTTAAGCAAACAGAACAGACCTCCTCCAGCAATGCAGGGTTTCCGCTAGAGCTGCTGAAGAATGTGGTGGCAGCAATACCTACATTAAAGCCTTACTTTAGCAATTTCAAAAATTCTACTAAATTGTCTTCCGTATTTGGAGTAGCCACCCAATATACCCATGTCTTTGTTGACTTAACCACTAAACATACCGTGTTTGGCTAAACAATACGTCATCAAGTTAATTAAATAATTAGGGTAATTATTTAGGTGAGCTGGTGGTTAAACTTAATGAATAAATGGGGTGAGTAAGGTGAGAGGTTTGGTGCATGAGGTGTTGCTGGTGAGTAGCTCAGCAGGCTGGGCTATTGTGGCTGTGAGCATAAGGTGCCTGGCTCTGTCCTTGGTTGCCAGAGCGACTTCACTGTTGGGCCTTTGAGCAAGGTCCTTTGCCCCAAATGCTCTAGGGATGGGATCTGTTTAATAAATAAAATGTACATTTTTTTTGCTGTTCTTCTAGCCACTCGACAAGATGTCAGTAACCTTATGGAGAACAGAAGAAGGGGTTTATTGTGTTACTGTTCTTTTGCATATTTTCTAACATTAAATGGTGTGTTGCAAGTTTAATAATAGTAGCATTAGGCATTTTCTCTGGTGGCCTGGGACTGTGTTGTATACAAATGATTGTATGAATGGCTCCCTGTAATATGGCTTACTTTTGTTCACCTGCAGACCTATGCCCCTCCCGAACTCTGAGTACCACTTTTATGCTATAAGAGGTCCTTCTTATACGTTCTGTACCATTTTTATACAGTTAATGACCCTGCCATAATGTCCCAGGCCATCCTGTGCTGTTAATGACTATCTTGTACTGTGATCTGCCTTCCTATTAATCCACACATTGTGTCTTCTTCATTTATTCCTATAGACCTTTGTGAATGACCAAAGGATTCCTGACCAGACATACATCACTCTCAAGCTCTCTGATGTCATTCGTTTTGGATATGATATCCATCTATTGCATATGCAGCTAATCTTCATCATTTTGAGCACTGTGATTATTATCTGGGCAATGTGCATAGTGCTGTTGTATTAAGTACCACCGACGTCTTTGTATGGTGTAATGCACAGGTGTCAAACTCCAGTCCCAGGGGGCCGGTGCCCTGTGTAGTTTAGTTCTTTCCCTGTCCCACCACAAATGGTGGAGCTGAAGAGCTGTGTGGTAATCAGTATAAGGAGCCGCAAGTAGTTAAATCAGGTGTGTTAAATGAGGGTAATTCCCAAAATGTGCGGGGCTCCGGCCCTCCAGGACTGGAGTTTGACACCCCTGGTGTAATGCTTTCAGGCCTGTGGATTCGGCTGTCCTTCATACTGTGCACAGCAGTATTTGTTATAAGAAAATGTAAAGATCACTGATGACTTTTAGGCGGCTTATTATAAGGAACCTTTTTTATCAGGTTTTTATCAATTAGCTGGCCATTATTTTCTTTAGATACAGTTTAGTTCAGTCATTTTTAATGCTTATTTAATACTGAGATGGATTGCTGCCGCTGGGATAGGCACAAGACCCCCCCACTACCCTGAAGAGGATAAGTGGGTTTAGAAAATGGATGGATGGATGGATGGTATATAAAATGGATGGTTGAATTTATTTAATAATAAAAAAAGTATTGATAAATTTAATTCTTAATTGCTTGACATTCAGAGGGAAAGAATCTGGAATGATCAATAAGGTAGCAAAATAAAAATATATATGACATTTTTTGTATAGAACATCAAGAGATATAGTAAGATATAGTGACTTGTATTCTTCCAGTCTAAATAATATTTAATGAGATACATTTACAGCATTAAGTAAAGTTTCCACAATTTTAAACTTTAAGCTAATTTTGTTTCTGACCAGTACAACAACCAAACGACCCACTGGTTGGCCGTTCTGGGCCTCGTTTTACGTTAAAATTGGTTTGATTGCATATTGCGAAGTACATTTATCTTCCTTAATTCAGTGGTTACATTCTCAAGTCTACATACTGGAGAGGAGTCAACACAAGGTTCCAGAAGAGGCACTTAAGGTTCGTCTGTAACTCAGTCTAAAACTGTTGTTTGCATAGATAGGTTGTCTCTGCATTTATGTACATTTCTATGTATCATGAGTTTCATCAGTTTTAGTTCTAGTTCAAGTTGACTGTTGACACATTCTCCATGTGTAGTTTCGAAGATGCAGTTTCTTTGTTTTTATTATCATATCTCTGCTGTGAAATGCCACTTTAAAGGGAGAGCTGGCTGTACTGTGTACTGTGGTATGTCTACCTTTTGCAGCAATTACAGCAGCACATCTTTCTGGCATAGTGCCTTCTGGCATAGTGCCTTCTGGTGGCCAAAATTATTAGAACATTTGGCATATTAAAAAGGTTTCAGTTGTTTTTGTTGAATTGGCCAATAAAATACCCATAAAACAAATGAAATATCTTCAAAGTGATCATTATGCTCTATAAACAATAGAATAGAGCCTTGAGGAGACCTCAACCCCATCAGGCACATTTGTGACGAGTTGGAAAATAATTTGGACAGATCTATTTTACATTTAAAAGAAAGCCTTTGGCTTGAGTTGCAGAAGGCACTATGCCAGAGAGATGTGCTGCTGTAATTGCTGCAGTAGGTCTCACGTCATCTGATATTTGTTGTGTGCAACCATCTGCATATTTCATGACCATTATGAAATGAAATCATGTTTTGGAGGCAAAAAAGTAAAAATTTTCAGATCTGTCAGGTGTTCTAATAATTTTGGCCACCACTGTATACAATGTGTGGATGATGCATGTATATAGAGTTTCGGAATGTATGTCCGTGCAGCAGTGGCCCATTGACCTTCTTGTACTGTTCCAGCATGAGAAATACACCAGCCAGCTGCAGATGACCTTGAAAGCATCAGAAGAGAGACGGCTGGCAGAGGCAGATGGCGATGGGGCAGAACCCCAGCGGAGCATCGAGCAGAAGGTGGTATCGGGTAAGGATGGCGGAAGCAGCACTTGGGCAGGGGTGGATGAATAACTAACTAATGGCCTTTGTCATAGGATGGTTCCTCACTGTGATGGTCCTTTTATGCCCTCATAGGTGGGCTCTGTTCTCCCTGTGCTGTTGCGGGGTTCCTCTGGGTTCTCCGGTTTCCCCCCACAGTCCAGGTTACTTGGAGTTACCAAATGATAAAATCAGTTTAAGAAAAAGGAATTGAAAGCTGATTAATTGTCATTGTTGATTGGCACACACAGCAATGAAATTTACGAAAGTAAATGCAATTATCAGAGAGAATAAAACAGAAAAAAATAGTACAAAATAAAATATAGACGTAAAGGTTAATGAGATTAAACAGGGTTAAACCAAAAGCAGATATACAATATTTTATTCTGGTGCTTTTCGACCCTTACTGTCATTGGCACAGTTGCGTCCTGCTGTGAAATGGGAGGGACTTCGCTGACGAACTCTGTTATTACACACAGCTCTCAGTGATGCAAACAACGGCGGTTCTGAACACAGTGAATTAATCACACACATTGTCTTTTAGAATATTCTCGTTGTCAGCATATCTTCGGTATTCAACATTTATTCTTCACTGACAAATGCACTGGCACCATCTCCCAGCAGCACTGTATACTGGGACCTGAACATGAATATTACACATGGCCTGAGAGAGGTTACTAGTCATGCACTTTGTGTTTTCGATCCAACTGAAAATTTCAGAACAATCGAAGACAGACAAAAAAATAATAATAATAATAATTAATAAAACAAACATATAAACAAATACAAAAAAACATATAACAAATAAAACAAGGTTATTCAACAGTGCTATTGTACATAGGGATGGTTTGATGACTTACTAGGTATCATTGTGGCCTTTCACTTGTAGGGTGGCGGGATTTATTCCCACCCCCAGGCCTGTGTGTCTGCACGTTGCACGTTGCACGTTCTCCTGTGCTTCCTTAGGTTTTTCCTGTGTGCTGCTGTTTCCTCCCATAGTCCAAAACCTTCTGGTGCAGATGAATCAGTATCTCTGATTGGCCTGTATGTTCTTATGTTGGGTGATTCTCCTGCAATGGACCTTTGTCCTGCCCTGGGTGTCCAGGACTGGGTGTCTTGCCCTGGGTGTCCTGCCCTGGGTGTCCAGCCCTGGATGTCCTGCCCAGGATGTCCTCCTGCCTTATGATCTGTGTTTCTTGAGACTGTGACCCTGTGCTTTGTACACATTATGGGAGATGGTTGGATGAATTGCCTTAAACTAATTGAAATTGTAGATAGAATTGCTTCATTCGCACATGCCAGTCTGCATGCTTGGTGTTCGGTCCCCTCCAGATGGAAGTCTCCTGGCTACTGTCACGTCTTACTGATTTATGTCACCCAAGGTTTTAGGGTTAGGGTTTCATTCTTTCATTTTGCTCCATTTCCCCCTTTCACTCTTATTTCTCTCTAACTTTTTCTCCATTCAGTTCCTGTATTCTAGTATTCTGTCTTCTTTTCCATTGCCATCATGGGACAATGAGATTGATGTATTCATCCATCCATCCATCCATCCATGACTGGTATGAAACAGGGTTACGGTGTTTAATGTGTTAATTTAATTCTTAAACTAAACATTGTGAAAGTATAATAGTAAGACAAATGCTGATCGAGAAATATGCATAAAATTGATCTATAAACGTTGGATGGACTGAAGAATATATAATTAATTACTTATAGGTTAATAGGTACTTCCCTGTCATTACAGTTGCTTCTTTGTGTGTGAAGCTCCGTAATATGAGGCAGACAACTGCATAGAATAATGCATATAAATAAAAGATGAATAATAATAAACGATACAGCACTGTGATGGACAGGCATCCTGTTCAGGACGTGCCCTGCCTCATGCTCCTTGGGACAGGCTCCAGGCTCATCACAACCCTACTTAGGATTAGTGATTACCAGACATGGGTGAATGGAACCTATGCTGGACAATGACAGAATAATGCATCCCATAACCCACAAAGATAAAAAAATCCAAGGTAAAAATAATAATCTGTGGAACAGGAATCTGTGTACGTTTGTAATGATGGCATGGTAATAGTCTGTATTGAGTCTTTAGTTCATAATCTTTACCTTGATTAGTACTGGAGTTTGAACCGGGGCAAGAAAATCATTCGGACACTCACGTCTGACAATATGTCATCTATGATAACTAGTTTCCCCTCCCCCCATCCCACGGCAGAGCTGGTCGCCATGGTTATCAACATTCTGTTCTTCCCTAGCGGGTGGCCTGGACCATCAGCCGCACTCTGGCAGGGCAAGACTAACAAAAAGCAAAGAATGTATTGTGCAATAAAAGAGCATAGCACGGACAGATGTAGTGTGGTTGATACCCAAAACCACTAGCCATTAACGCTAATTAAATGCTGTAATCTGGGTTGTGTAGTATCTGCTCTGTACTGTAAAAGCCCTTCTTTCACCTGTCACCTACACTGTGCACTTTCTCTGTTACTCTGCCTCTTTGCCTGCCTGTGTTTGAGAGCATCTCTGGTGCCCACACTCCCTTTGTCTGCCTCTGTCTCCATTGCAGTCACATTCTGTTCCCATGGCAACCGTGACCTCACCCATAAGCAGGCCCCAGATGGCCCTGGTTTCCGTGACCCTCTTCAGCTCATTTCAGCTTGGCTCAGGATGTGTAAATCATGTGAAACTCAGACCTGATCTGTAAGACAATCAGTGCACTGTTACCTGGCCGCTGTACAAATGACTTCCAAAAATGTTGCAATAGGTTAATATTTTGTCAGCGATTTGGTGACCTGGTAACCATCTCATTGAGTCTTTTTGTTCTGCTCGGTGTTAGGAAGTTGCCATAAATATGACAGAAATACCACGCTGAGATCTGAAACTTCCTCATGGTGCTGTCGTCTGTGTCTCTGCATATGGATTCATGTGTGCATGCTTGTGTTTAAATAGAGGCCCCCATGTCGCGGCCCACGCCCCTCTACGGCCAGCCTTCCTGGTGGGGGGAGGATGACATAGGAAACAAGGGACAGCTCCACAGTGATCATCAGCAACATGAAGGTCACTCGGCTCTCATATTACTCTCCAGCATGCTACATTCTGGGTACAGACTATATTGCATATTTCCTCCGGTAAATAATGTCATGGGCCCAACAAGCTGGGAAGTAAAGGTGTAATTCAGGGTGCTGAAGTGCATCTTTAATTTCTGCAATGCCTCCGTCACGGCCAGTCGCTGGGTTTCATTGCTTTCTCCTACCAACCAATGTCAGTATGACCATTTACGCATCTGATGGTCCACCATCTCTCACGTCAGAGAACGTGGAGATGATAGTTCAGAAGTAATACAGGGCACTGGCATGTTACTTTTCTTTATAATCGAGTGGAAAACATCTGCTAATAAGTTTCAAACAGTATTACTAACTAATCAGCTAATATTTAGTCAAGGTGATTTTACCAAAGCTGTTTTATCAAAGTTTCAATTGTTAGGGTTAAATGTATCCACCTCTTCTCAGACTTTGCCCATTCTTTATTTAAAGACAATTGAGATGCACTAATACATTTTAGCTGTATCGGATGAACCGTTCTAGACATATCCGTTGGTGGAAGTAATGCAGAGAAGTCCACCTGGATCTTCTGTACCAAGATTCTAAGGAATACATGATCCTCCAGTCAGCAAGAATGCCAGCTTTTTTAGTGTGGCTTGTGTATGCTACCAATGCCTCATGAGGAATGCAGTAATTTTATAGTCTGACATAAGCTGTAGACCTTTATATTGACATTGCCAATCTATATTTATGAAATATGAGAATATCCTCTATAGACTCATGTGATATAGAGTGAAACAGTTATATGACAGAGAAAAAATATTCACTGGGTGTCATAACGGAACATTTTACTATTCCATGCACAGAAGAAAAAAATTAAAATGATTAAAAAGCACAGATTAACAGAAATACCAGAAATATAGATCATTTCAGTTCCCTGCAGGGATTTCTATACCTTTTTTAGTGGTTGTGCTGTATCAGAAGATGAGTCAAAACATTTATAAATGTAAGAATCTATTTATCACTAAATACCAGTAAATATATTTTGTACATACATTAGAACCCAAAGCTAGACTTCATAGCAGCTTTACTTTTTCCAGGTTTCTGTGATGCACTTGAAATGTGACTGAAATGTTTTCCTATAGGCAGCCCAAAAGAAGGTTCTGGAATCATGCCAGAGATGAATTGTTCGGACTGCCGGGAATCCCAGGATGATTCCATCTACTCATACCGGCGGGAGCCCAGCTACTTTGAAATCCCCACCAAGGAGTTCCAAACACAGCCGAAGACCCATGAGGCCGAGCTCCACGAGATCCCGACTAAGGACACCGATGCCCCACCTCTGGCCCCCACGATCACCCCCACACCCCCCGTGGTGCAGAGCCATGCCTCGTTCACCATTGAGTTTGACGACTGCATGCCGGGAAAGATGAAGATCAAGGACCACGTCACTAAATTCTCCACAAGGCAGCTCAAGCTGTCGAGTAAGCAGCTGGCGGCCACGCCCACAGAGGTGATGTCAGCAGAAAGCAAGGTGGCCGACTGGCTGGTGAATAGCAATGTCAGCATGATGAGGCAGAAGAATCCCTCAGAGGATGTCTACAGCACCAAGAGTGACTTAGCAATGCACATTAAAACTCTGAAAGGTAGGTGGAAGGATTACCAATCACAGCGGACCAAAAACTTAAGAACATAAGAACATAAGAACTATACAAACGAGAGGAGGCCATTCGGCCCATCAAGCTCGCTTGGGGAGAA
>JAODKN010025306.1:0-24021 GCA_026774425.1 Petrocephalus zakoni
TTTAGCCGCCCGCTCCCGCCCGCGGCAACCGTAAAACCGCCCGCTCCCGCGAGATTTCCGTTGGGACCCGCGGGATCCCAGTCCCAATACAGGGCTCTACTTTGAAGTCATCATATCGCTCCAATAAATGGTCCTGCTCAAATTGAGTGAAAAAAATGGGCTGTTTTTTCCGTCATTTCGTAAAAGCCAATAAGAGACTTGCCGATCATATTTTCTAGACTTGATACATATAGGCTTTTCAAGCAGCACAATCATCTTGCATGATGGGATCCAGCTAAACAAATCTGTTCCTGAAATGCGTTCAAGGGACCGACTTAACCTGATGATTTTAACCGCCATTGACTGATCCAAGATGAGGCTTCTGATCTTGGATGATTTAAGCAACGTACAGAGAATAGCCCCAGGAAACTAGCAGACAAAACAAACAAATCAAGTTGTATTGTTCACATATTGCATACTCAAAACATAGTATCATAGTTTACATACTGTATGCAATTCAGTACTGTACTGTATGGTGTGTGTGTGTATGTGTATATATATATATATATATATATATATATAATATGTAATATGTCTGTAGTATTCAAACAGTTACAGTAATGCACAACAAAGGCCCAAGGGCAAAGAGAATATCTAAATAAAAGGAACTGTAATACAGGTAAAGTATTGTGCAACTGTGAGATCATTAATTCTGCCTCTGGGGTGGGTCAGACCAAAGAACTTTGTCTACATCACAGGCAGCATTCTCTCATGCTTGCCAATGGGGAGATACCCCTCTGTTGTGCTGCATCCATACCTTGACATCGAAATTTGACTCACCTATGCAGTGCCGGCTGAAGCCCGGGTTGTGCCCTAGGCAAGCTTCACTGGCAACACCCAACCGCCTGCCAAACTCCATTATATAATGTCTCTTTGTCTCCGGCACTGTTCCTCTGACGCATGTGGGTATCTGTGGTTTGCTAATTCGACTGCCCTCAGAAGATGGCCCCTAATGGGCTTCCGGCACTGCGTCTGTGGCACTAATACTGTCATCCAGTAGATCCTCTCTGCTCTGTTTACTTATTGGGTTTATCACAGGTTACCGTTAGGTGTTTTTGTGGCCCATGTTTGCCATTTGGCATTTTTCACCACTGTTAAGAATGTGTTTTGGTGTTTTGAGAAAATGGAGAATCACATGTCCAAATTGTCTGACTAGGTGAGCGTCGTTTAAGGTTTTATAAAATAAGTGATTATTAATCATTCAGAAAAGGTGTATTACCGTGTTTCTGGATTGCTTTGGAGCATTTCTCAAATGACAAGTAACATGGGGCAGGCAGTTGGTGTAGTGGTGCAACCGCGTAATTGAAAGATTGCTGGTTTGAGTCCCCGACCTGTAAGTAGCGCTGAGGTACCCTGAGCAAGGTACCGTCCCCAAGCACTGCTCCCCTGGCGCTCACGTAGCTGCCCCCTGCTGTGTCACATTGTCACATGGGTTAAAAGCAGAGGACACATTTCGTTGTTGCGTGATGACCATTAATCACCTTCACTTCATTTGCAAAACAGCAAGTGTAATCCCCACACCATAATGGCACTTTTGCACAGCAGAACATCATTTCTCGTTGCTTCACACAAATTGCCAAATGTTTTAGTATGTGGTTTTGTACAAATGTCATCATTTGGCACAATTTTAAGTTGCTTAATCTTATTGGTCAAAATAGATGATATAGTTTCTCATTATACTAATTTTACACCCAAAATCATATGTTTCAAAATGATTAAAAAGTAATATTTCTTAAATTGCAGTAATACAGCATTGCTATGTTTTTGGTTCCCAAAGTACATGATTTTCGTGTCATTTTGTTGTCCTTAGATTGCCATTTGGCTGTTTTTTTTGGGTTATGCAGTTCTGTGTGACTGTTTTGTTTGCTATTGAACTGCGTCTTGAGACCTGACGAAGTTACATGTGCACGTGAGTGCTTTCTCTTGCCAGTGAAATTTGCATGCGTCTGGTGTCTGACATGAATAAGTATCACTTTGCTAAAGGAAAATGACAATGAGTCACCATGAGAAAGTGGGAACCGAATATCATTTAGAATTACGCAGCTCAGGAGCACACATACACTGACATTTTGACGACATATCTAAGCATTTTGACTGTCATGGTTAAAAAAATGCTGATTGTACTTTTCATTTTGGTGGCACTGTCTAATTGGTGGAATTAATTGTTTTGGGTAAGTTACAGGCTTTTGCGGCTAAACCATTGCGTTGTATTATATGCAACTGTTTTATAGCCTTGAATATGTTAAGTATGTTTCATGAATTGTCCCAGAACATTTTTTCTAATGTAGAAAAAACAACTATCACAAAAAGTTAGACACTTTGTTTTTTTTCCATTTATTTGCTTCCCTGTTTTGAGTTTCTCTTTCAAACGTACCCATGTAGTTTATTAACTATTACTTCAGAAGCTTCATTATGCTTATTTAAAACAATTGATGGAGTCAAATTCAGCTTTGTTAGGCAATTTTTATTGTTTTACTAGAGACATTTGAGAAGCGGCACAGTACTCTGTACTGTACTCTGTAATGTGAGCTGGTACAACTTTACTCAGGAAGTCAAGCTGAAGCCCAGTCATGGCAGGAAATTAGTTAATAAGCCCGATAGAGTCATTTCGTTTTGCACTAGGCAGGTTGAACTAGCATGTCAGCAAGACTTTGTGCCTTTGACTTATAGGAACATAATCCAAAAAACAGGATCCAAAAGTCACCAACTGATATTTTTGTCTCCTATAACACCTATAAAAAAGTGGTGCCTTCAGATAAAAGAGATGCAGAGTAACCTCTCCCACAGAGCTGTTTACCTTTGTCAAAAACTTGCTTCTTAAATTTTCCATTACATCATCACAAAAAGAACCAATCACAATCCCACACCTTTCTTCACAATAAAAGTTTGATCAAATATCTTTTAAAATGTAGTTGTACACTTGGAGATTTCACTTGTGCGTGTAAATCTGTGTAAATTTTAAGAAAAAATAGTAATTTTTTCTTAAAATTACACCAGATCTTTTTAAAAAAAACAGTTTGTGTCAGTGGGAGAACATCATGATTAACTGACTGACGCATAATTCATTTTGTTTCATAATAAAAGTTTATACAAGTTTTGGCAATAAAAGCAATAAAAGTTTTGGCCAGACACCAGTGGGGGAGTATGGTAGCCTTTCCGAAAGCGGCATACAAGAAGCTTTTGACTGCAGTTAATGGGCTCCCTATGTATAGAGAGCTACTGTATAGAGCTATAGAGAGAGACAGAGCTATACATGGCTATATGTTTATATAGTAATGAAGTAAATAGGTTAAACTGGGGTTGAGCTTGTTTGGTTGTTCAACATTACCATCCTGTTTAATTTTTTTTTCTATGTACATTTACTTTTCCCAATGTGTGTGTTTAATAATGTATTTTTACTCGGAATATGCTTTGTGTTTGTGTTCCTCATGGATCCCTTCTGTTCCTTACAGGGACAGAAAACATTGCAATTGCACTGTACGATTATGAGGCCATACATGATGGAGACCTGGGCTTCAAGAAAGGAGATAAACTGAAAGTCCTTCAAGAGTGAGTGTCACTCAAACAAAAGCGAGCAAACCAATTTTAAATTATTACAGATAACTATGTGACAAGAAGCTCAGTTGACTGCCCTCGTCTTTGGGTTGGTTTGGTGACATGGAAGATGCATTAATCCCTACAGAAGGTGATTGTAACTGCTACATACAAAAGAGGACCTGTAGTTCACTGTACTTGGTTTGTTAAAGCTCAGTGTCAGGGATTAATGTGTACCACTTGCTATAAAACATATATGCTCATTCTAAGCTAAATGCTGTTGTCCACATGCACTCCGACCTGACTGAGTTATGAGTGCTAGAGAAACAGGAGCCCTCACCTTCACAGTCTGAATTACATACATGCAAAGCATGTGGCTATGCTGTTGGCCCAGCCCACTGAATATATGCAAAGTTCCCAGCAACCCTCTCGTTGTGTGATATTCGTGCTATGCTGTGAGGCTGCGGTTAAGAACACCCACAGTATAGTTGTAAACCAGGGGTGCCCAAAATGTCGATCGTGATTGACCAGTAGGTAGTAAAGGCAGTGCGGGTACATCGCGCAACATAAAAAAAAATGTTTTCAGATGTTAGCCTGTCATGTGTCCTCCCTTTGGCATTTGGCACTTGATTGACGTAATGGGCGGCCAGTATGCTGTCACGTAATACTTTGTTACGTAAGGTTACCATAGAAACGAAATAGATCCCTTCTCTTCTAATGTATCGTGAGGATCCCACGGGTCACCTTGCAGAAAACGTGAATGTATTGCGAGCTAATGCAAGTGCGAGCAAAGTGACCCAGCTAACCTTCCAATTTATATCTACTAAAAAATGAGATATAAAAATGAGTGGGGGAGCGAACCAAGTAAGAAACCGTAAAATATAGTATACTCAGTGTATATATGTAAAATATTGAGTATTTTCAGTGTAGATCATTTTGACCTGGTCATTCAAAGCAGCTCGCAAGCCGGAAACGTGTGGTCACCCCTGCTGTAAACAGACTGTAAGTGCTGCACGCCTGAGAGGTTGTGCAGGTTGAGAGGTTGCACTGAATTGACCACAGATATACGACAGAAAAATATTATGCTGTGGCTGGTGCCCTGTATGTTTGTGGGCTGCTTTTCCTTGGGCTGGCACCTACGGTTGCAGTAGGTTAGAAAATAGCATGGACGCAACATGCTGCCACACCACCTTTGCAATTGTCATACACATGCACACAGAGTAAGAGTTACAGAGACAATGGAGCCTGGGTTTTGCTTTAATGATAGAATGGGAAAAATACAGAGACGCATTTCAGAGGTAGCTTCACTTTTCTTGGCGCATGCCTGCATTGTAAGTATTAAAGACGTGCGTAAGCATTAAAAAGAGGTTCAGGGTAAATATACAGTGCATTTCTATGCACAAATATGAACGTTCAAATGACAATGAACTGATTCAGGATTATGTTTCTAAAGACTAGCACAAAATGTAGTATTTTGTGTAATTTTTTTTCAAATGTCAAGGGAATAAATATATACCATAAATGTACCAAGTCATTATCTGAGAAGAGAACTTCCTATTTTAACCACAGTGTGACTTAAAGAACTAAGTTGTATAAACAGTTCCTGATGAGACCAACCACTGACACAGGTTCAAACCTTATATTACGGTGCAAATGCACTCTTGCCAGAATTATTTGCAGAATAAAAGAAACCTTTAAGTAAAAAGTAAACTAATCAATGTCTCTGAGAATAAGGACAATCCCTCTGACAATCCCTGACAATGTCCGTCTCTGTAAAATGTTAACGCTAGTTTTGTGTTATAGCAGGAAAATTCATATAGGAAGTCATTTTTGCACTGGTGTTGATACTGTGAATATATGTAAATATATATGTAAATAATTTGATTTGATTAGGCTGTAGATTAACCATGGACCAGAAACTTTGTATCCTATTGCTATTATTATCATTTGATTTTATTTTATTTTGTGAAATGATTAACAAAGAATGATGGAGGCATAGCAACAATAATCTCTTAATTTTTCCATCTTAATCTTTTTCTTCCACTGTAGGTCCGGTGAGTGGTGGAAGGCATTGTCTATCAGTACTGGACAGGAGGGCTTCATCCCAAGTAACTATGTTGCCAAAGACACCTTGGAGACTGAGGAGTGAGTCTGCTACTTACCCACTGTACCAGACAGTGTGGAGTGTGACTTAATGAGTGGGGTAAAGCAGAGGAACCCAGTTTATGGATGCTATAAGCAGTTATATAAATAGATGAACATTTAGAGTTATAAAACTGGTATTGTAAGAAATGAATTGAGCATAATTTGGTTTAAATGTATTAAGTGAATTCCACACGTGCGCCGCAGCACTGACCCAAATGAGCGGTTTGTAAATGAATAGGAATATATAATGTTGAGCAGTATCTTCAATAGCCAGGGCTGCGCATTAAGACTGCTGGTATTAGTCGACATAGTCGAAGATATCAACGCTGAACATATGTCTACATCAATATTTTAAATCAACACATAATTACATTTTTTTTTTTAATGAAATTACCTTTATGATTTCTAAAAATGCTTCAGTTCTTTATGACAGATGTTTTCCTTTAATATCGCCATGCAGTAATTATGGGAGTAGTTCAGATTATCACAAAACAAAAAGGTTTTTACACTGTGCAATCTTTCTGTGGCATACCACAGGGGCACTACCACTAAGCACGAGCACCTGAAGAGAAAACACAGAGGCGCTATTCTGGATGATGGACCCCCACAGAGGGCAAAACCACCGGAAGTGCTGTTTATTCATGTTTACTCTAGTATTATATTACCATTAGTATGGCGAGCTTTTCAGTACCTCTGCTGCTAAATTGACTCACTATTTAAAGCCATAAAGTTGTCTGCCTGCTATCTTAGAATTTCCATAGGATAGGTGTTTTTGAAAATGTTTAGGCTATGATAGTGTTATTATCATAAGATAAAACAGAAATGAAAACGGGCACTAAATAAAAGAAAAAAAATAGTGAAATTAAATAAAAATGACAACTTTTTTTTAACCTGCAAAAAATACCACCACTCCACCAACATCTTTCTACCTTGTTTAACCACATCCTCTCTTTGCTGTGACATGGTTGCTGAGCTGTCCCTTTCTTCACTTCAGCAGTGAACTCCATGGTATACCAACAGTTACATGTGGCGTGCTCCACTAAGTCATGGGTCCCCCTAGTGTCTGAGTCTTCCCATTTCTTCCCCCATTGAGGGTCAGGCCTGCCAATAGTCATGCATTCAGTCGGGATTTCAGTCATCTAGAGCAGTATTTCCCAATCTGGTCCTCTGGGACCCTCAGACAGTCCATACTTTTGCAAAAATATGGACTGTCTGGCTTGGTGCTGGGAGGGAGCAAAAGGACTGGGTTCATATTGCATGAAATTGTTCATTATTCTGTTTAAAAATTCTTATATTTATTGTGCAACTCAAGGGAAGGGAACTTTATTGCCATACCACCTATATACACATAGAGAGCAGCACAAAAAAAGTAGCACCACGGTGTAGAAAAACCACAGGAATGAGGGGTGGATTTTCACGAAACTTAAAGTGCAAAACACGGGACAGTGTGAAAACACTTTGGTGGAATACGCTTTGTTTCCATAGTAGATCTAATATTCTGACAACCCAATCTGGAACTGGGGCCAGGCAGCACACGGCAGGGGAGCATCTCGAATGGGATGTCCATCACAGAGCAGAGCACACACATGCACACTGTCACTCAGTATGGGCGAATTGGAAATGCCAGTTTGTCTAATGGCACGTCATTGAACTTCGAGCTTTCATCTTTGAATATTTTTTGGGCTTCATTCTGTGCAGGTGGTTTTTCAAAGGTGTGAGCAGGAAAGATGCTGAACGGCAGCTTTTGGCATCCGGTAATCAAGTTGGATCCTTTATGATCCGTGACAGTGAGACCAACACAGGTGAGTCAGCACCATTCCCAGGCCCATGGTCTTCAGATTGCCTACAGAAGTCACTGGACATGACCAAACCATTACAATTGAATCGTTAAGTGAGACCTTATATACAGACCAAATTCAGGGTTTATCATGGTATAAATCTAAGATGGCTAGAACATTTTTTTGTGCGTAGATGACCATGTTATTTGTATGACGATAACCCCAGCATCAAATATGTAATATAACATTTATGATATTTTATATTCTATCTTTGATGTTTGGTTAGACATATATTTAACACCACATGTGAACTTAGTGTTAAATAGTCCAAGGTGAGAGAGGTGTTTGTCATTCGCAGACATTTGTGCGAATGTTAAAGTTCAGCTTTTACGTTTCCTCTCATCGAGAAAGCCAGAGTTTGTGGTTTAACTACTTCTGTCTTCTGCCTATCACCATGTGGGCAGGAACCCAGAATAAAAGGCTTTTCTGTTGTCTGCATGACCACAATTGCTTTGGCATGTGCTAAACCTTTGGGGCCATGAGTGTCTGTCGTGTTTTGTACCTCTGCTTTTCACCATCACACCTTAAGTGTTCTGCCACCTTCTCACGCTTGTTTGATTGGAGTAATGCACTTGAGACATTTTTCCATTTAATAGTGCATAAATATGGATGTTCTAATGTCACTCCTCCCATGTTTCAAGTGTTACATCTTTGTATGAAATACAAGAGAATGCTTAATCATTAAAAGGAAGTGTCACACAGTGACACTTCTGATAAGACTCTCTATCTCATGACTACCAAACCCACACACTACATGCTACCAAACCCACACACTCCGAAGATTAAGGTTTTAATAATGCTGTTTGGTTGCAGTTTTACTAGATGCAAATCCACAAATCTGATGTGGCTTATGGCTCTTATCCTAACTTATAAAGTCATCATAATTTGTTCACATTTACTTTTAAAGACTGATGTTTACAAACATTATGTGATAGTTTTATTATAATTAAGGATGATATGTTTTTTATTAATAATCGCTGGGTCAAAATAGGTATAATATTTAAGGTTGTTAAATGCAAGAGCCAAACTGTATTTGATGTTGATACACACATACACATAAGATTAACATAAATAAGCTCTGTGTTAGGCAGGTATTATCCAGAATGTCCTATAATATGACACTGATATGATATGATATTTATTTACAATTATCTGTGTTTGAAATTGACTGTCATTACGATTGGTCTCTACACCTACCCTTACAGGTACCTACTCATTGTCGGTGAGAGACAGTAGTGGTCAGTGTGGTGATACAGTGAAGCATTACAAGATCCGCTCTCTGGACAACGGTGGCTTTTATATCTCACCCAGGATTACCTTTAATACCTTACAAGACTTGGTTAGCCACTACAAAAGTAAGTACTCTTAAGTAATATGTGTTAATGGTCCTTTTAACCATAGATCCATTGTCCTCCTAGGGCTCAGGTAAGTATACAAAGACATTTGTGAGTATAGTTTGTAAGACACAAAGATTAGTATGAAAGCAAACTTCCATAAGAACTTGGTTATTTTGTTTATAAAGCTATTTACCAAAATAATTATATTTAAGTTAAATTTTAAGGGCACTGTCATGTGATTGGTGTTTTTGTATTATTATTGCCAACAGTATCATAATTGTGTGCATGCACCTTTACAGAACAGGCAGATGGGCTGTGCCAAATGCTGACGGCCCCCTGCATAAACTCCAAACCCCAAAAGCCTTGGGAGAAAGATGCCTGGGAGATTCCTCGGGAGTCCTTGAAGCTGGAGAAGAAGCTGGGAGCAGGGCAGTTTGGGGAGGTCTGGATGGGTGAGAAGCTTAGTATCTCGTTTGTCTCTCAGAACTTTTATTCAAAGCCACATGCAGTTGAGAAAGTCGGGACATGGCCTTGCTATAGGGCCCGACAGTAAAATCGCTTTGGGGTCTATGGGATGTGAACCAACGGCCTCCCGGTGAATGACATAGAGGGCTATCTCACAGAGCCACACACTGCCTTGGCCATTTAAGGCCTCTTGATGGGACTCAACCTTATACCACAAAACAAGGGAATGATGCAAAATAAAACCATTTTAAAATTAAAACAATAAAGGATTGTTAGCATAGAAATAGACAATAGTGTGCAAATCTCACTCCAGCAAGTCACTCCAGCATTTGCAGTAACCGTCCAATGTACCCGTGTATTTTTGACTTGTGTGGCTAATCAATACCTCACCGACTCGGAATGGCTGTGGTGCCCCTGAGGAGAGTTTTGCGAGATCAGTGACCTTTTTGGAGAACAATAAATTCTTGTTTTTTTGTGTTTTGTCATGTTCTTAATTTTCATATGTTCTGTTGTTAAATTGTTTTTTTTTTTCTGAGCACATACAGTATACACTTGCTAGATAAGTAGCTTTAAACACAAGTTACCCAAGACTTTTCCACAGTACTGTAACTGCTACTTTCAACCATGGTATTCAAGAAAAAGGATAATCTGTTCGCAGACAGAGACAAAAAGGCTTAACACAATGCATGAAAGTCTAATTTCTGTCGAGAAATTTATGTTATAGACTGTTCAGACCTTCAGAGTGATGTACTGTACAGAACGAGAGTACTCACAATATTCTGTACTGTAGACAGTTATTTTCTAACAACCAGTGCAGTGCTTTTATAAGTGAACAATAATATACTGTCATTTATTTGCACAGTTACTGATCCTATTGTCCCATGCACCTTTACTATACCCTGCAAGTGTAGCACAAGAATCACTGTGTTCCTTAGAACAGCGTTTCTCAAACTACTTTGTCCTGGGGCCCTTTCGGTGCTTTGGGGCTGCAGAAGCAATGCTCCGCGGACTGGCAGTAACCTTGTCACGGACCAGTGTCGGTCCGCGGCCCATAGTTTGAAAAACCAGGCCTTAGAACATGTGACTATAACGCTTAAAGCCTTGAAACCTCAAAAAGACACGTCGCTGTGACCAAAACCTTGTTAACAGCGCTGCTTTCATTGTCAGCTCCATTTCATCTTGATATACTTCTGTGAAAGGCCTGTTATTTTCAGCACCTGTTCAGCCTAAAAGTACCGTAGGAATCTGTCACGTTTTTGTCGTAGATAAAAATGTGAGAAGTTTGTGCTTGGTTTTTAATGAGTAAGTGTATTAAAAAAAATCCAAGTCTTAGAAATTGTTAATATGTAGTAATATTAATATCCAGTAAAATAGATTTCCACTGGCTTGTGGCACTCTCAATATTCAAGGTCAGAAATTTGGAATTTATGTCAACAAGCCTGTCACAGTGGCATTTTCCTGTAGCTACTAAGAATTACATAAAGATGATTTTAAAAGAATATTAATGCAGTTAAACTTTATCTTTTCAATTTATTTAAATTGTGGTGACTGATTAGAGTGACAATGTTGATTTGACTAAATTGTATTTCAGTTGCATATGTGGTTTGTGTTCATATTGTTTAAAAAACTCAAAATGGAGGAAAATACAAAATGGTGGAACTTTGTAGTCCTCAAGGCACATCTATTACATCTATTAGGAGACAAGTCTATATATCATATTAACATACTGTGACTGCTGATAAATGTGTTTGCCCATGCTCGTTGTTCAACATGCAGATTTATAAGCTATAGCACCACCATGTGGTTAATATGTAGTTTATTTGTGTATAATGAATTATATTCCACTCCCAACATCTCACAAAATGTAATTGCAGACATACCTCGTAATAAACCAATATTTTTAAGTCAAATAGTAAGTGAGGTGCTTAAATGTAGCTTTCCTGGATGAATGTGTGCTGGGTGCTTCAGATGTTGGGTTTTTTTCTTCCACATCAGCCATGTACAACAAGCACACCAAAGTAGCAGTGAAGACCATGAAACCAGGCAGCATGTCAGTGGAGGCCTTCCTAGCAGAGGCTAACCTGATGAAGACCCTTCAGCATGACAAACTTGTTCGGCTTAATGCTGTGGTCACCAAAGAGGAACCTATCTACATAATCACAGAGTTCATGGAGAAAGGTAACCACTTTGTTTTCATTTCAGTTACCCCCCTCTTTTTTTTTTAGCTAAAAACCTATTAAATATATGTTAAAAAATTTGAATACCAATTCAAAATCAAGAGGTCCAAAGTGGAAATACGGCGGATAATGTCAGCAATGAAGGCAAACTGTGCTTATATACACTAGGAGCACAGTGCCAACTGGCAGCAGTAATGTAAACAGCAGCTAAATATATGGAGCAGGGTACATGTAGAACTAGTGTGTTATAGATTACAGTGAATTTGTGTCCCGTTGGAAGTGAAGACGTTGAATGAAGTGTTAAGTGTGTCATATTAAGAATTATTTTGCAGTTGTTTGAGACATCTAATATTTCTGCTCCACTTTCATAATAGTTTGTGCCTTAAGATAATTATATTGTGTAGGGTGAGATTTGTGAATTTATTTCTGTTCAGTTGCACACTAATGTTAGGTTTCTTTATGTCCAAAAGATGCTGGAAGTCCACAATACACTCCTTTAAAACTGAAATAAACTTTTGAGATTGGCAATGTTCATCTCTCAAAAAACATTTTTAATTTCAATTTCAATTTTGTAATTTCAGGCAGTTTACTGGATTTTCTGAAGAGTGACGAGGGTGGCCAAGTCCCGCTCCCTAAACTCATTGACTTTTCAGCCCAGGTAAGTCTTGGTGACTCTTTACGTGTAAATTAACATTAACACCAAGCCATAGGCTATATACCATCCACTGCCAATGATGTAAAATTTTACAATACGGTTCCTTAGTAACTTAGTAATAACTCACTTACCACTCAAGTAGAATCTCGGAATTCTGACTTACTAAATCAAAATTCTGACTTTTTTTAGCCAATCAGGCAGCGTCCCCTCCTGTGCAGGATGTTATTTATGAATACATTACAAACACACAATATGCACATAATGTAATCTGCTGGCAAGTAGTTTGGATTTCTTGTTAGCTCGCTATGTTTTGAATGCAGAAAAAACACGGTGGCACTGATGCTGCCTTCATTGGTTTGAGTTATTCAGTTATTCTTGCAATGTCAGTGTTTGCCTCGGAATTCTACCAGCCAATAATGCTAATAACTACCATTAATATAATAACTGCCAATAGAATAATATAACTGCCAATAGAATAATAATTCTCCATTTTTGTCTAATAAAAGTCCATAATGTATTAATGTGATATGATTTTGATTCAGAAATTTTTGTATAATATGATTATTACTTTATCTGCTTTTATTACATTAAGAATGGAGAAATTATTATTGGCAGCTATTACATTAGCGGTAGGTATTACATTATTGGCTGCCTTCGCAGCCAATTTTTTGTGGTACATACTGTATGTGGTAAGTTTTAGTGGTACATACTGTATGTGGCTTTTTGTTTATTACTGTAATTTTGCAAAATACCACAACCAAATTACAGTGGGGTAAAATAGGCTTACATAAAGGGTTTTCATTTATTGCTTCAAGGAAACAAAAAACAGTGGGTTCGAAAGGGTTTTTTTTATTTTTGATATCCACTGGGATAGGACAGTGGCTAAGCTTCACCTGCAGACAGAGATGAGCACAAATGCAAAAGTACTTTGTCACAAATTACAAATCCTTGTTCATAAAATGTATCAAAATAAAATACAAAATACTGGTGTGAGAAACTGTATTTAATTAAAATACAAGTAATTTGTAATTTGAAAATACAAAAATGCATGAACCACTAGAGCCCTATTGTGTAGTATTTATGAAATTCACAGCTTTCTCTAACTTTAAACAGAATAATAATGTTGTGAATTAAATGTGTTATAGCATTAATTGTGAAATGATAAATGACTTTTGTAACATTAGTAACGTAATGTGAGCTGAACAGGCTGCATCTGCAGCAGCAGGTTGGGATTGGGTGATGGCACCGTGATACAAATGTCATGACCCCGGATCGCGGTTTTGGCGTTGGACTCAGAACCGTTACATCCATAATTTATTCCCAGTGTTCCCCACAGAATCAGTGGCGATGGCTGACAAGGGTGCCAGTGTGTGCGTGAATACACACAAGGAGGCACACCAATGCTTTGTTAAATTAATTATCATGCGT
The DNA here is from genome assembly GCA_026774425.1 of Petrocephalus zakoni. Classification (NCBI taxonomy): domain Eukaryota; kingdom Metazoa; phylum Chordata; class Actinopteri; order Osteoglossiformes; family Mormyridae; genus Petrocephalus; species Petrocephalus zakoni. Next base: position 13,619 of record JAODKN010025306.1, read on the forward strand.
GAATTTCACCTCTTTGTTTTACAGTAGGGTGACAAACATGCATGAACTAGAAGAAGTTCATGCATCATACTTATGAAAAACATAACCAGCGGCCGTGACGCATATAATATTCACTATCGAGTTCACCACTCAGTTCTCCCTTTTACACTGGCTCAATGGCTTGAAATACTTTTACATATAGCTGGTAGAAGTATTTTTTTTCCTTAGGAACAAAAGTAGCTAGCCTGATTTATCCCTAATGCAAGTCAATGGAACCTTATCTGACAAACCACAACATGCCACTGCCTAAGCATGCCCGTTGACATTAGCTGATATACCATAAGCAGACTAGCAAGTTAATTCACAAGAGCACTGCTGTTTGCTAATTGCTCTATTTTTTGTCCTATATTGACATTCAGTGAACAATATCTGGTAGTATATTTTATTACATATTTTACCTTAAAGCAATTTTCACTGAGCACCAAAGCAGCATCTTTCCTTGGATTACTGGTCATGGGAAAACTAAGTTCACAATGAGCAAGCTGGGCCCATCACAATGTCATATAATGTGCTTGCAGGTAGCCACGATGGTGATAGGCTAAATTTAAAAGTCTGTAAGCCTAGTGATAAAGGTTCTAAAAATGAGAGAAACACAAAAATATAATCTCTCAGAGTATTTTGCTACAAATTACATCTGATTTTTTCTGTCAAGTGAAACATAAATTACAGAATACTTAAAAGTAATTAAATACATATTTGAAATACATTTAATTGAAATACTGCCCCTGTCTGCCTCCAGAGATGTGGTTCCGGCACCCACTCCCAGTTTTGAGTTTCAAATTATGTTCCTGCGTTGCACTCCAGGTTCCCCATGTTTCTTCCGAAAGCCTTAAATAAAAAAAATGCAGTTAAGTGAACTGCTGTACCTCAGTTGCCCATAGTATGTGACCGTGTATAAGTGTGTATGTTACCTGTGTTGGACTGCCATTCCATCCAGGGTGTTCCCTTGTGTTACTGACCAAAGGTCCAAATGGGGAAAAAATCCAAGCACATAGAGAATGTACTACTGTATAGTTCTTACTGGTTTGCATGTCTCAGAAGTCCCTCCTCTTGAGACATATAGTAACCTGAATGCCAGTAAATAACAGTTTTATGCTAAGAGAATACTGCAGCCTGCACACACTGACACTAAATGTAAAAAGATAAATCTCTGGTAAAAATGTGCGTTCCATGTACATTTCAAGCAAATATCTACATGTGTTATTCCTCATGAACTGGAAAAAAAGTGGAATTATGGGCATTTTTGTAAATTACTGAATTTTCATCCCTGTTCTCAGATTGCAGAAGGCATGGCCTACATTGAAAAGTGCAACTACATCCACAGAGATCTGCGAGCTGCCAATATCTTGGTCTCCAAATCCTTAGTGTGCAAGATTGCAGATTTTGGCCTGGCTCGCATCATAGAGGACAATGAGTACACCGCTAGAGAAGGTGATCTGAGACTCATTACTGGCTCCGCCATGTAGCACTTCTATGTAGTCTCTTTCAGAAAGGCCACCTTCACTGCATTATCCAGCCATCAACTGCTTATTCTGGTCAGGGTTGTGGGTTATTTTATTATGATCTTGTATAAACAAACATGAAAAGGTACTTAATGTTTATATAAGTTTAAATTGATTCTCATAATTGATTCTCATAATTATAATTGTAACACTGCTCTACGCCTTTAATTGCCCCTCGGAGACAAATAAAGTTTCTTGACTTGACTTGACATATGATGGTATTAGACAGTCCCATAATACTAGTATAGAAATATTTAGAAGTAATGAGGAAATTAGCAGAAGATTCATGAGATATGACTTTAAAATAATGCTTTTTTTTAAATTGTATGATTATTATTGTTGTTATATTTAAGTGATGTTACATTATGTTGGGATCCTTTTATGCCAAGAGTGAAATAGCTGTGCCTGTAGAAACACAGGCATTCAAAATGGTACCTTTGAAGGCCACAACCAACACTGACAATTGCTGACAACTTTTACTCACAGGGGCAAAGTTCCCTATTAAGTGGACTGCTCCAGAGGCAATCAACTATGGGTCCTTCACCATCAAGTCCGACATCTGGTCTTTTGGCGTCCTTCTTACTGAGATCATCACCTACGGCCGCACGCCCTACCCAGGTCAGTAGGGGGTCGACAAATCTCACTTCATTGAAAGGTGTAGTGTGTGGATCACGATGACAGATCTGTCATTGGGTCTTGGTCGCTTCTCGCTTTCCTGGTTACTTATTGGGATGTTAAGCCTTATTCACTGCACCTCTGGCATTTCCTTCCAAATGTATTGGTACCTGCTTTGTTTGTGGAACCCAGGAATGTCAAACCCAGAGGTCATCCGCTCCCTGGAGAAGGGGTACCGCATGCAGTGCACTGACAACTGTCCCAAGCAGCTATATGACATCATGCTGGAGTGTTGGAAGAACAAGCCGGAGGATCGGCCCACCTTCGAGTACCTCCAGAGTGTTTTGGAAGATTTCTACACAGCAACAGAAAGCCAGTACCAGAAAACATGAGGCTGAAGTGCACGACCAGTTGGGCCTCAAATGGACATATGGACAAAACACACAGATATACTCATATTTCTATTGCAAAAACAGGTGTGGAATGTTACAGATTCATGACACGTCTAAGCTCTACATGCTACAGATATATAGTACCGTGGAAAAGGCTTAGGCATGCTAAGAAAATTAATCTGGGTAGTAACTGTAAACAGTTTAACATTACAATATGGGCAAATGAAACCTCTTCTTCAGAGGCACCATGGCTGGGGTGACTTGAGGAGAGGTTTTGCTAAGTTAACACACTTTGACAGACATAATATCATAGTTTGGTATCACTTTACAGCAAAGCTTCCTTTTGCCACCTATAAATGGTAATAACTCAATAAAAACTGTTATAACTTGTTTAGAATGGTCTATTAATGATTTACAAATGATTACAGCCTAATTAATAACCTGATTATAAACCATTCATAAAACCTTTATAAGGGTAGTCTTACTGTAAAGTGGCACCAATAGTTTAATCATATGGATAACTAGTACAGCTAGTGCATTAGCAATATGAGTTAGCAACAGGAGTAACAGTCTTGTACATCAATAATTTGAGCACACAGTTTGCTTTTTGATTAAATCAAACCATAATCTGTATAGTTTACATCAGCATGACAAACACATTTCTTTAACTGCCTAACACTTTTACGCAGTAATTTATATATGTGTCTGCATTGCATTTTCAGTAAGTTAAGTACCTTAAAGACACTTCAGTACTTTTTGTCATGTTTCTGTGAAGAAATATATTGTGCATTACAGCAGAACAGCCCAACGTGATAGTTCCTTAAGAGTGATATTTTACAACCTATATTAGGCTTCAAAGTCATTGCCCATTACAGTAAAACATAATATGAGCTAAGTGAGCCAGGGTCATTTTGTGATATTTCCTGTATTAAATAGTTCACTCCATTAGTTTGGTTTCCAGCTAAGAAGTAGGATTTTGTGCTCTTTCTGATCTTATGAGCAAATGAGTACTGTGTGAATTTGTCCTTATTTTACAGTGATATTGGAACAATTGAAAGGCGTTCCTTCTGATATATTTGAAGGAAATGTAACATTTTCTCTCCACAACCCTGTGGTTTGCAGATTAACATATGTAATGCCTTCTTGTTTTTGCTGTTATAACATTTATATAATATATTTAAATATGGTGATTGTCTTGTTATTTCCTGCACAATGTTATGTACTTTTTAAATTCGGAAATGATAAAATCTGTATTTTTCTTTCGATTTTAAGGAGTTATTTTTGAAAAAAATATTACATATATTTATATAAATGCATTCAGTTCAAAGAAATATATGTTTTATAAGGTTTTAACATGCCATTTCAATTATATTTGAAAGTTGGACATTTTGGTATGAGGTTTATATTTCAGCTTGTTTATATTTTTATTCTCTGGTCACCTTGAAATATGTTTAGCTTATGATACTTTGTAACATGAGTTGCATGTTTTAATTGAAATAAAATAGCCATAACTAATGTATTTTGCCAGGCTCCTACTTACAGTCATATCTGGCTGAATCTGAATAAATGGCACTTAAAACAGATGTCACAATCTTAAAATAATAATAATAATAATAATACTAATGATGATGATGAAGTTATAGTACTCGTCTTATTTCATATACTATTCAATGTGTATTAATGTTTAACTTTAAAACAAAGACAGTAAAATTGATGACTTCAGTCAGTTGTCTGAAAACAGCTGGCAGAAGCCACCAGAAGTTACAAAATACAATTAATAAACCATATATACACACAGTACTGGGCAAAAACCCTCTGTAGTTAAAAAATATTATGTATTAAACAAAAATATATAAGGCTGTTTATGTAGGTATATATATATATATAGAATATATATATATATATATATATATATATACAGACACACGTAGAAAGTGGATTCTTGTGCTTGCTGGTGCAAGGGGAGATTGCATGAAGAGGAAGAAGCTTGCAGAGTTTTAGGCTTCTATTACTCATGTTTACCTGATCAAAGCAACTTCTCCAAATAATGTGTAAGCCACTAATTTTCACTTTACAGCATTTTCAGGGCACCATGTTCTATTTCATAAGATTATTATAATAATTACGGTGAGTGGTTTATTTTGGTGGATGGATAATATAGTTATAAGGTATTTTAATAACGTTGAATTTTTAAAGTGTCAGGTTAAAGCTTTAATAGACTAATGTGCACTAGCTGTTGAGAAGCCACCTCCTTTCTCAGTCCTCGCGCAAGGGCGGAAGCGACTTCCCCTGACGTCACCAGTGACACGTGTATTCAAGATGGCGGCAGCGGTGGTATGTACTGATCATATAATAATTCGATTTTATTGTACAGCTACGCCTTTTTCGGTCGTCTGCACGAAATATCTGTTTTGTTGTGTTGCTGATACAACAGTGTATATATAGTCGCCACATAATATGGCTCAAGTCGTACGCTTTATCCATGTATCCTTGTAAAGTATCCGTGTGCTTCCTGTGTTGACGTTGTGCACTTCGAGCAGATGGATAGTTAGCCTTCTAATGTACACAGTAACATCGTGCGACACAATTTCCAGTTCCTCCATGTAACTTAAAACATGCATAGGTGCCGAAAAGTTTGCCGCAGCATATCATTGAATGTTAAACCTCTTGTTAACTTGGTTAGAGCAGTATACTAGTACAGCTAGCGTATTAGCGTTACGTGTTAGCAACACGAGTAACGTTAGCCGATTCGACAAATGTCACAGTCAGTTAACAAAAACAACATAAGCACAATAATTTTGGGGGTGTTTTATTGAATTTACTTAGTTGGAACGCTTGTTAAATGAGTAGTGTCATGTGGATTATTTAATTAGGAGCGGTACGTCCATTCAAAGCACGTCACCGGGATATCCGGGTTGTGTAGCAATCCCATTCATTTTTTTTTTTTTGGCTAATCAGCACTTTAGGAATTATTCAAGCAGGACTTAATGTTACCCTTTCCCTTTCTTTACTGGTCTTGTTCACCAGTCATTTGAGGATACATGATTTTCTTTTTGATTAAACCAAACTATAATCTCTTTTCAAAATTGAAGGACATTGGTTGGTTTTATTGTCTTATTTAAATTTGGTTGAAATTGTACGAATCTGTTCGCTCAAACCTGTCCCCGTGTGCTTTCTCCCGTCTTAACGAGTGTAATCATGTAAATTGTAATTGCTGTAAGCAGCATCAAAGTGTAGCACCTGTGGCATTTGTAAAATTATCTGTCAGAGATTCTCTGGCCTCAATCAACCCTCCGATGCTTTTTAAACCTGCCTTGTGTCACATTTTGTTTTATTGCTTCAGTTTTTGTGTGCTCTAGCTGGATGGTGCAGTGCCCTAAATACTGGACCTTATGTAGATCTTTGAAGCACAAATACTTTCTAAGTTATTGTAGCAAGAGTTTCACTGCGAACATAAAATAATATATATATTTTTCACTTACATAGCTGGATTTCGAATCAAGAATCTAGAATACTTCCCATAATAAAACATTGTTTCAGTTTCAGACATATTATTCCAGTTCATGTTATTAGGATTTATGCCTTGTGTTCATTGCATGCCTGATGTTCATTTTATGCTCATGCTCATTGAGCTAAAGCCTCTGTTTCATGGTGGTAAAACCAAGTTACAGTGCACTATTGGGGAGATACTGTAGTTGTACACACCATTTACCTTAAGTGCCTGACAGTCCAATAGTCCTTGACACTGTAGTTTTGATGCCATCTGTTTGAACCTAGGACAGTGCCCCCATCTTAGTCCTTCTTTTCTTTTTGGAATGTGCTGTGGTAAACGGTACATAGCTGAACGTCTGCATACCTTTGTATGATCTCAGGTCAAGTGTGACTTTGTCATGCCATGCATGCTGAAGTGTGCAATGTAATATATAGACAGAGCTGGGCTCTGTCTCCATAGACCAGAAAGCAAATCAGTGATAGAGTGCTGAAAAGAGGTTGAGCATTAGACCACCGAGGCAGAGGAGAACAGAAAAGAATAATTTCAGTTAAATTAAACATTAAACTATAAATGTAGAAACATTCGAATGAAATTTGATAACGTGACCATTGTCAGTAGGGGATGGGTACAGCTCCTTTTGGGTTCTGGTTGGGGTGGGGAGCTTCATTAGGTAAAATTGGATGTCATATTTATTCTTCTTAATACATCTACATCTTCATTTCATGTTTATATTTATATATATGTATTTATGGCTATAGTAAGTATTGTCCTGTCTTGCTGCCCTGTGCTGAAGTACCCAGTCTACAGGAAACACACAAGTGAGCATCTCATTGCAAGTACTTGTCTGGTACAAATGACAAACCTTTGGAAATTAGGGGTGTAAATCGCTGGCCACAACGATTATTTTGATTATTTTAAAAAATGAATTTAAACCTTTTTTTAACTTAGTTGAAAAGAAATATTACTGTGGGAATTTAATTACACATTATAAGTGTAATACAAAGAAAATAGAATCTCAGAACATTCATTTTTTTTTGTTGTTATTAAATGGGGACAACGAGCTAGCATAAATTCTTTTTTTTTTTTACAACTACTGAAGAAAAAAACACGTAAAGGAAGCTCTACCTGACTGGGGAGGGGGATTTTCCAGTGTTGAAACTTGCCTGGCTTGCTGGTGCAGGTTAGCGCAATGACATTACATTATTTATTCTGTGGGAAACAAAAGATTCAATAGTGAAGTATAAACATGTTGCAAGCCGGTACTTTGAGATCTCTTCTAAGAGCCTAATCACACTTGGCCCTGTTGCCTTGTACCATCCACAAACAGGATTGTCCCCCCTCCCCACTCCCCCGCTGGTCTGAGCTCACATTGCCCTTAATGTTCCAGACTGAAGTACTGTTTCGTCATCGCCGTGTGACTTTTTGTGTTGAAAAAAAACAGAAAGGAAACTGTTAGCATACAGCACAATGGAGATCTTGATTAATATCCTTATTTTGTGGCTTATTTGTTGTTGTTTTGGGCGTAATGACACACAGCCATCTTATAGATTTATTGAGTATATCGAGTTTGGCGCTTTTCATTTAATCATGCCACACGTATAATAAGTCCTGCATTTTACCAAATATCTCAGAGATTTTGTATGTTGCGTCCAGTTGTTCCTGGATACTCTTGTCAGCTCAAATTTCCAGCATACACCGCACCTCTGCTGTGTACCAGAGTGATCCCTTTCATGCCATGTTTGTTAATTGTTTGTCGCTGCCCGATCTGTACGACCTACCCGATCAGTTCCTTCCGGGTTCAGTTCACATATAGTGTACATATGTGCATGTGTGTGCCAGTTGTATGATTTACACCATGTCTCTGTTCTGTGTTAGCGCACAATTTTTTTTCAAGTGCCTGTTTTATGACGTCTTCCATTTCTGAAGACTATTTCCAATACTAAGAAAAGAGGACGGCAAAAATCCCTGGATGTCATTCTTGGCCTTCCCCAAATATCAAGTATACATTAATTGCATCTTCTTAAAATGAGATCAATCCCATGATTCGTTCATTGCTCCCCAATTTCGTTCTTGGGAGGCAAATTATCAAGATCAGTCTTGCCAAGACCCCAAATACGATTTTAGCATTCTTGGTATTGAGAAACACCCATAGTTTAATCACGGACCATGCCTGAGCACAGATCACAGACATGACGTCAGTGATGGGACTGGCACATGCATCCACACATGGACTCTATTTGTGAACTGGACCTGGATGGAACGGATCAGGTAGGCTGTACAAACACAAGCAGGCCTGGGTATGGTTCAGCAAAAGTTGGTATTGTACCGAAAAGCTGGCGTCCGGCCAGATGTTTAGCCCGTCATCTGAAGCCCTGGTGATTACTGTGCATGTGCCATAAAATCGCGATCCATGATCGCCCAGCCCTAGTATCAAGTGATCACATTAGTCAAACAAACTGAACTTTGGCATTCGGGAACAGTATGGATAGCCTAGTGTGAGTAAACCCTAAGTTTTCCATGATGGAAAATGGCTGATCATCCAATGCAATGATCTCCATTATTGTAGTGTTTTGACTAGTGTTTAGCTCTGGTGCTACTAAAATTTAATATTGATAAAGTTTAAATATCAGCCAAGACTGACACATCTGCCAGTACCTGCCAATGCCAATTTACGATGGTTCGACTTCCGATTTTTCGATCTGACAATAACTATAGCGATACAACAGCATTGTAAAAATGTTTTGTTTGTAAAAATACTGTGTGCGGCAGTCAAATGTGGCAGCTTTTGCGGTGCGATACATTAGGTCGCTGCCGGGATGTACGCATTTCCCAACTTATGAGATGCCTCACTCTCACCAGTGATCATCAGGGGTTAGTTGTGGCTAGCAAAAAGAATGACATTTTTGTGCTATAAAGCGAAGCATTTCCCAAAACCATCGAAGCACAAAGATTATCTTAACCTTTAATTAGACATTTAAAACTCATCACCCCAGTGAACATGTGTAACAGAGTGAATGTGCATCTGCTTTTATCCTCTATAATTACCCAAAGATCTATCGGAATCTTTTATTTTGATACCTGGCTGTAAGGCTGATTGTTTTCCCATTATATCTACCCCTCCTGCTAGTGATGCCTTCCTGTTGCCCGGAGGCATGGAAGGGGGAGAGCTGTCCGTTTACCCCCAACGTATATCAGCGGTGAATGTGTTTTTCTGTAATTGCCAGGAATAAAACTGGACGGTTCAAGTTGACTATCGGGTCACTCCTGTATTTAACCGGCGGGCCAACCAATATCATCACAATGCTGCACCCCGCTCGCTCCGGTTACACATGCTCAGTTTGAAGAAGCCTGCAAAGTGAAAGCTGCTAAAACTGAAGCCAGCAGGCTTCTTCTAAGCCTTCTGCTGCTTCTTATTTTCATAGGTTAGTGGTTCTGTGTAAGAACTGTGTGTGTGTGTGTAATTAAATGTACAATAATAACAATATGACATTTGTAACGTCTAATATGTCTTATTTTCTCTTATTTTGTGTAATATAATGGGTAATGGGTATAATGTGTAATGGTGACTAAAGGGTGTTGTTTCATGTCTAGAGGGCTCTAATAATGTTAAAAACCGTATTCAGAAAGTCGTAAACAGGTTTTCTATGCTCCAACTACAAAAATATTTGATTTATAAATGAATCCTACTTCACGGAAATTCACTTATTGCGTTAGAGTCTGGAACTGATTAACCGTGATAAACGAGGGCCGACTACATCATTTTGAAATTTTAAAAGTAGCTCGCAACACGAGAAAGCGCGGCCACCCCTGCTCTAAGGAGTAAATTGCTGGAGTAAATTGCTTGTGTTGCCACCTCCGACAACAACTTTAGCCCGACAACATTTGCAGTTATCTGTTGTTTGACACGGCTCCTCTTTTAGGCACAAGTTTGTCTGCGTCAGCAAGTTTTACAGCTTCATTTGCAGAACCTTTGCAGTCTAACCTGCCCATCTTTCCAGCTCAACACCTTATATTACTAATATAGCGATAGCTACAGCTGTGCGCCCTAAGCATGCGCAGGTCTGATGTTAAACAGCGTTCTGCTGCACTACATCAAAACATTGTTTTGCGGTATATGAAAAATTCATAACAAAAATAAACACTGGTTTTCGGTATGAACCGGTATACCGCCCAGCACTAATTTATTGGTTTGTTTCCTCAGTTGAAAGGGACTACAAACCTTTTGTACGTGTTGACTTTGGTTGTAACTAGGGATGCACCGAATATTCGGCCACCGAAAATTTTTGGCCGAAAATGGCCTAAAAGTGCATTTTCGGTTTTTGGCCGAAAGATTTTTATCACCGAAAAACACGGCCGAAACAG
>JAODKN010026315.1:0-23694 GCA_026774425.1 Petrocephalus zakoni
ATTTACATACCTTCTTTTATTTTATATTATTTTACTTTATTCTTTGTGCCCACAACACCCCCCCCCACTTTATCTTATTATCTCTTTCTCGGGGGGGGGGGGGGGGGGCGTCGTAATGTATCTTGAAACAGGAATCCCACGTGCTTGGAGAACATTCTCGACGAAATGTCATGTGAAGCAAAACAACTAGAATGCTGCTCTAGTTCAGGTTGCCTGTAATTTCCGGTTTCAAAAAGCGAGCACAGGCAATTCCACTATTTTAAAATTAACTGGTATATGAAGGAACACATTCCAGACCTTTTAAGCGTGTATGCTAAAACGGCAAGCATATTTAGGTTTTCATTATTATTTGTTAGAATATTTTTTCTACTTAATTGGCATCTATCATATTTTATTGTGAGCCAAATCCGTTTCTTAATAGAGCTTCATTCAACCCAAAGTTCTAAACTCTCATTGTTATTAATGGGAAACACTTGAGGTACAATGGCTGTTTTGAGCCACACAGGACATTTGAACAACACCACCGACTAACTTGATCAATTGAGAAATCACTTTTGATGATACAAAAAAAGAGGGCTTTATGGTGATCTGTGGGGTCCTAAGACCAGGTGGCACTAGTCATCAGCCGTCATTATGATGCTGCCAGGTGGATAACATGTGACACCCGGAATGGGGGCTACAGGGATTGACAGGGTCTCCTGGTGCTCTGCAGCCCTATAAGGACGGACCATGGCAGCTGTGGACGTTCTCCCAGCTTAAGTTACTTTCTTTAGGCCACCCCTTTGCGGGGTGCATTCCTTCTGGAACATACTGGACGAGACCACTGATAAAGCAGCCCTGGGTATAAAACCCTGCAGTAGGCCACAAGCGTTGCATTCTATCAAACGTGCAAAGGAAGTCTCTACTCTCAACAAGAACGGGACCTGCAGAAGACTGAATTTCAGGACAAGATTTATTTACAATTTTACTTAAGGTGAGCAATTTCAATTATGTGGGCTTTAAGATTTGGTAATAAAATAGGATAGGGATGCATTATTGAAAGGAATACATTTTACACAGCCTATTTGTACTGAGTATAACTTTTGCATGATCTTTGATGTTATTAGATTCCACAAAAAAACTTTAAGTAACACTGAGTGAAAATACTTGAGCTTCTTAATTGTTTGAATGAGATGATTGTGTTGAATTTTAAGTAACCAGTGAATGATCCACCCGCCAGTGACAGAGCACATGGTGGTGAGGCAGCCATATCCAACTAAGCAGAATTTCACAAAGACCAATGTGATTCCATTAATACACAGAGGGTTTTTAATGGTAGTACAAATAGACACTTATAATAAGGATCACAAACAGCAGTATTTCATTTTCAGAAATGTCTTCAAGTGAACCATGAAATTATAAACTGCTAATGGTTTGTGCTGATTAACCACTACAACATTTTATATCAATATTACCAGGAACCTTCTCTTTTACATAATAAGGAACAAGTAGTACATTTGTTGAGTTGAAAGGGTCAGAGGTGTGTGATTCAGGTCCAGGGTGAAAAGTCCAGACCAAGATTCTGTTTCAACCAGCCAGTTAAGAATAAAGAGTAACAGTCACAGAGAAATCAGTTGGTTGAAACAAAATCTTGATCCAGACCTGAACTACACACCTCTGGAAAAGGCAAGCATGTAAAAGGCTATCAGAACAGTTGCTGGACTTTGAATGGGTGAGAGAAGTCACCCCCCTCCCCCAGGAAAAAATGAAGCCTTGGATTTACAAGCCAACATGTGCGTCAATGAACCAATGATGAGCTCTCCCTTGTGCTTCATTGTCACAGCCTGCTCTGTGCCGCCATGCTGTCTTAACGACTCAGTCCTTGTGACATACTGCAAAATTCAGTACTAAGGGATTCAAGGATAAATACATTTTCAGAAAAGCATTTCTTATTAAGCTGTTTATTATTTTAGTAATATGACGAATTATGAAGGCATACTATGTGCTTGATTAATTAATGATGATAAAGATGATTGCTTTTATCCTTGAATACACATTTCAATAACAGAACTATTTATGTTGTTGTGTAGATTTTATTTTAATTATTTAACATTTTGCTTGGAATGCATACATTTGCCATTTTTTCTTCACCTCCTTCTTCTGATTTTTATTTATTTATTTATTTATTTATTTTAATGTTATTTTCCCAGCATGCCCCTTATTCTAAAGATTGTAACTTTGAAAACAGATATATCAATTATTTCAATTACCTTATTTATTTGTTTGTTTGTTTGTTTGTTTGAAATCATTGAAAACATTGAATTAATGTTGGCTGTGTAAGATTCTACCAAACCCCAGGCATGATGAAATTATTAAAATTATTGAAATGAAATTATTGGGTTAAAGCAAACCCTTGTAAAGAAAGTATGTGAACACCCTTATGTAATCTGTTACTGCAGATGCCAGAGAAAGTCAGCCAGCCCATGGAGGAGGAGGTGGAGACATTTGCCTTTCAGGCAGAGATTGCCCAGCTAATGTCTCTGATCATCAACACCTTCTATTCTAATAAGGAGATCTTTCTTAGAGAACTTATCTCTAACTCATCAGATGTAAGTATATTTTTGTAAAATAAACTACTAATAGATGGAATGTAAATAATCTATTTTAATTTAAAATAAGAAAATGTTGTTATGGTGGTTGCATGGTGATGTAGTAGTAAGCACTGTTGCTTTACACTTCTAGGACCTGGGATTGAGTTTTTGCCAGGGTTACATGTATGTGGCATTTGCATGTTGCGAAATGTTGAGACTAATTGGAGTTACAAAATTGCCCATAGGTGTGCATGTGTGAGTGTGTGCTGTGATGGGATGGTGCGCTGTCCTGGGCTGTTCCCTGCCTTGCACCCCCCATGACCCTGAATGGGACAAGTAGTTTAAAAAAATAGATGGATGGAATTGTATTGTTAGTTTCACTCAGTCAAATTATGGATATGTATTTGATTGCTAATCAATTGATGATTAATAGAGATTGATGATTGATTCTCCTTTTTCTCAGGCTTTGGACAAAATCAGATATGAGAGCTTGACAGACCCGAGTAGGCTGGAGTCCTGCAAGGACCTGAAGATTGATATAATTCCTGATCAGGTCACTCGCACCCTGACCTTAACTGACACTGGCATTGGGATGACAAAGGCCGACCTCATCAACAACTTGGGCACTATTGCCAAGTCCGGGACCAAAGCCTTCATGGAAGCCCTGCAAGCTGGTGCTGACATTTCCATGATTGGACAGTTTGGTGTGGGCTTCTACTCAGCCTACCTGGTGGCTGAGAAAGTGACTGTCATCACCAAGCACAATGATGATGAGCAGTATATATGGGAATCTGCAGCTGGAGGTTCTTTTACAGTCAAACCAGATCATGGTAAGTAATCTATATCCAGATACAGGTAGTTCAGGGCAGAGTAAAAGTCTAGAACAAGATTTTGTTACCGCCAACCAGTTGAGTACTCTGTGACTGTGACTTCATATGCCTAACCGGTTGTTTAAAAAAAATCTTTGTCTGGACTCTTACACTGAATTATCCACCTCTGTCAATATCCAATTTTTAAAATTAAATGTGGAAAATATTTCCAGTATAAAATACTATATTAAGAATGCTATATTAAGAATCTTTATGGCAATCAAGCAATGCCGCATTGCTTTTGAATAATTCGTTTCAGTTATGACCAGTGCCCCGTGTTCTTCTTAGGTGAGCCCATTATGCGGGGCACCAAAGTCATTCTTCATCTGAAGGAGGACCAGTCAGAGTATGTGGAGGAGAAGAGGATCAAGGAAACTGTGAAGAAACACTCCCAGTTTATTGGTTACCCAATTACACTCTTTGTAAGTTAACCTGTAATAGTTTATTCATAAATTGAGAAATCTCCAAACACTGGAAACTTTTTTTTATAGTAACACACAACATCTTTTTACAGGTGGAAAAGCAACGGGAGAAGGAGGTTGACTTGGAGGAGGGTGAAAATGTGGATGAAGCTGAAAAGGATGCATCATCTGGACAGGATAAGGATAAGCCCCAAATTGAGGACGTGGGCTCTGATGAGGATGAAGACACCAAAAAAGGAGAGAACAAGAGAAAGAAGAAGATTAAGGAGAAGTACATTGATGCCCAAGAGCTGAACAAGACCAAGCCCATCTGGACACGTAACCCAGATGACATCACCAATGAGGAATATGGCGAGTTCTACAAAAGCTTAACCAATGACTGGGAGGACCACCTGGCTGTGAAGGTTAGAATATATGTTTTTCTTTTTCAAAGAAGATGTGTTATGTAGCACAGTAGCAGTTACTGGCTACATATTGAATATATTCATATGGTGATAGATCTTGATTGCATTACTTAAAATCATGTCTATTACAGCACTTTTCTGTGGAAGGACAGCTTGAATTCCGTGCACTGCTCTTCGTTCCCAGAAGGGCTTCCTTTGACCTTTTTGAAAACAAGAAGAGGAGAAATAACATTAAGTTATATGTGCGCAGGGTGTTCATTATGGACAATTGTGAAGAGCTCATGCCTGAGTACCTCAGTGAGTGACTCCACATTCCGTTTGGTTATGTAGCCATGGTTTTGAAATGAGTTATTAATTGTTTTTGAAAACCCTTTCCCAGATTTCATCAAAGGTGTTGTGGACTCTGAGGACCTCCCCCTGAACATCTCCAGAGAGATGCTGCAGCAGAGTAAGATCCTAAAGGTGATCCGCAAGAACCTGGTGAAGAAGTGCCTGGAGCTCTTCACTGAGCTGTCTGAGGACAAGGACAACTACAAAAAGTTCTATGAACAGTTCTCCAAGAACATTAAGGTAAGGTATGAAAATGTGAAATGTACTAGGGTTAGCTGTACTTTTTCCACAAGCCTCTGCTCATTAAAGCTGAATAATTGTTTATTTTAGCTGGGCATTCATGAAGATTCCCAAAATCGCAAGAAGCTGTCTGAGCTGCTACGTTATTACACCTCCAGTTCTGCAGATGAAATGGTATCTCTTAAGGATTATGTATCCCGTATGAAGGACAACCAGAAGCACATCTATTACATTACAGGTATGCACGCTTGAAAATGGTCATTTCTTTATCATTGTGTTTTTAGATTTTTATATAATGTAAATACTGTATTTTAAGTCTCAATCTTAAATTTCTTCTCAAGGGGAAACAAAGGAGCAGGTGGCCAACTCTGCTTTTGTGGAGCGTCTGCGTAAGGCAGGTCTTGAAGTCATCTACATGATTGAGCCCATTGATGAATACTGTGTCCAGCAGCTGAAAGAGTATGATGGAAAGAACTTGGTATCTGTCACAAAAGAAGGTTTGGAACTTCCTGAAGATGAAGAGGAGAAGAAGAAACAGGAAGAACTCAAGAGCAAATTTGAGAACCTCTGCAAAATCATGAAGGACATCTTGGAAAAAAAGATTGAGAAGGTACAAAATTTGTTTATGCTGGTTGTGTGATTTCTGTTGAACCATTGAGAACAAACATGCAGGCATCAGAATCCATGTGAAGACTTTTTTCCGTTTACTTAATCTTTTGCTTCTTCTTGCTACTTCTAGGTTGCCGTCTCCAATCGGCTTGTTTCTTCCCCTTGCTGCATTGTCACCAGCACCTATGGCTGGACTGCCAACATGGAGAGGATCATGAAGTCTCAGGCTCTCAGAGACAACTCCACCATGGGCTACATGACGGCCAAGAAACATCTCGAAATCAACCCCCTGCACCCGATCATCGAGACCCTCAGAGAGAAGGCAGAGGTCGATAAAAATGACAAGGCAGTGAAAGACCTGGTCATCCTGCTGTTTGAGACAGCTCTGTTATCCTCAGGCTTCACATTGGAGGATCCTCAGACACATGCTAACCGCATCTACAGGATGATTAAACTCGGCCTAGGTAATCATTAAATTAAGGTCTTGTTGTCATGAAAATAGACTTTCTCATGTTTTTAATATTTTAGGCCTGTTTAACAGAGGATCAGTTAAATGTGCTCCTTAGTGTACCACATGTTATTTTAATACGGAAATAATTTTGATGTTTCTCATATTCTGGCATTTTTCTTGTTAGGAATTGACGACGATGACACAATTGTGGAGGATATTTCTCAGCCCAGTGAAGAGGACATGCCTGTTCTGGAAGGAGAAGACGATACCTCACGGATGGAGGAAGTTGACTGAAAGTAAAATTGATAAAAAAAAGTTTTTTTTTTATTAGTTAATTGTGACCTTTTCTAATTATTTAATTACCAAATGTCCAACCGAATCTATAGACTTTTAATATTCAATAATGTTTTGATGGTGTGCTTCCCAAGCTGAAAGGAACTATTCGTTTAATTTTCCCTAGGCTAAATTTTAGATACATTTTGCATGGAAAAAAGACTCATGTGCCTTCATACCAAGGAAGCATTTTATATCTAACATATTAAGATTTTTAAATAAAGTTCTTTATATACAAACGTTTGTGCGTATATACCGTTTGTGAACCCTTTGGAATGATCTGGAATTCTTGAAGGATATTTTCTGAACTGTGATGATCTTCAGGTCACGAAAAAGAAAAAATAAAGACGGTTTTATTTAACACACACACACACATTGTACATTTCTGAACAAATTGGTCTTTTTCGAACAATAGTTGTACAGTACACGACCGATGACAAAATTATGTGAAATATTTAGTGACGATCGGAGCTTCCTTTACTGGCAATAACCTAAACGTAGCCTTAGGTGCTGAATTATAATTCTAATATAAATGATAACATAAAAACCCTTTATTGCTTTGACGTGCTATTATCATTTAATATCATGTAATTCTAATTCTGCATAAATAGGTCGCCTATCAGTTCGTGCTTGTTACCCACACCTAACAAAATAATCGTTATTTTAAGTTGTGGCTTACTTTTGCAATGAATCCACAGATTCCAATGCAGCCTACCAACTTGCACTAATTCAAGTCATGAATATGAGCACAGAATGTTCTCGTTTGCACCAAATATGAAGTATAGCCAACCGCCATCACCAAACAACGCTGAGAATAATAACACACGAAGTCCCGTTACTTTTACTCGCAGAAGGTGCGACTGGTAACTGGGAGGAAGAGAATATCGGTGATTGGCCGGCCGATAACTCAGGGAGCGAGGACGTCCGCGATTGGCTGCCTCGGCTCCTACTCCGCGCTGCGGCGGCGCAGGGAATCTTCTAGACGTTTCTGGGAGCCGTCGCGCTTCTCGAAGGATCGGGCTAAGGTGGCATCGGTTATTTAAGCGGAAGCAGCCGAGCCAGCATCGCGCTGTTTCTGTCGTCTGATCGCTTTTCCTCGCATGTATAATTAAATCACGGAAGCGACACTATAGCTGTACGCCTTTCGACAAGGTAAGACATTAGTGCAGCGTTATTGGTCCCATTTTATTGTTCACGTGTCTGGCTGTGTTGTGCTATATGACTGCAATGGCTATTTTATATAAAGCTACCACGGTGAGTTAGTGTGAAATGAATGCAAAAAAAATCAAGCTCTTTTTGACGTTTTCCCATTACCTACTGCTACTGTATTGACAGAAGCCATTAGCCGTAAAGATGAAATCGGACAGTGTCGCTCAACGACCACGTTCATTGTCAACAGTTTCCATCAGTATCTGTATATTTACCTTTGGTTCTTTTTAATATTAAATTGCAATTATGAAAAACTGCTATTTTTCGAACAAGCTGCATACCGAATTGGATTTTAGTGCCGTTTGGTTCGGGCCTCATTGGTTACCTTACGCAAAAAAAGGAAATGAAAAAATCTTGGACATTGTTACGTGCTATCAGCACATTTTAAGTTTGTATTCAACGGTGCTAACTTGGACTTATGTCCTAATGTACGTTCCGTATGTTAATTGGCCATACCGGTAAAATATTTAGCTAGGCATCCAGTACTGAGAGGGTTACTTGGGTACGGAATTGCTCATTTCTTTGCCGAAATGGCAGGTTACGGCCCCGGCGACCGTATGCCAGATGACTGTCCATATTTTAGATAGTCTGACAACTAGCGCGAGCTTTTTTTGTGAATAATTAAAAATGGTTCCTTCTTATCAATAGACATAACTACCCAGTAGGTTCTAGAAGGTGGCTGTTCTCAGTCTTCATCGGATGGTGGCGCAAACTCTACGCAGTCCCGGTTATTTGAGGTTTGGCGTAAGCGGCATCCCCGACTGATTTACAATAACGATTAGCAGTAATGCCCCGGCGACATCGTATCCTGCATTCAGCACGTATGCTAATGCGCACATATAGAAATGGCCTTAGGTCGGTTCTGTCAAAATCTAGTGTGATCTGTGAAATTAAATGTTCCAAGTATTTGCGATTAAGTACTGTTTTAAGAGAATGGATGTTTGGGGATATTGTGTAGATGCAAAGAATGCTGTGACACTTTTTTCTATTGCTATTCTAATGCTATTCAGGCTTATTAAAAGTGTTTTAATACTAAAATTAGGGAATGCTAATGACAAGCTAGGATAAATGAAAATTTGATGTATTGGTCGAATGTGTTTGGCTTCTCTAGAAGGTGAGATTGTACTGATTCACCAACAGGATAAGTGTCACCTTTGAAGGCGAGTGTAAGGATACTCCTACTGAATTTGTTAATTTGCTACTAGTGAATTTGTAATACATTAACTAATGAATGCACTGGCTTCAGATAGTACATGGGCGCATTGTCAAGTGGCCAGATGGGTAGCTGGTGTCTCTTTGTGTTTTGCATGTACAGATGCCTGAAGCAAACGATCAGCCCATGGAGGAGGAGGTGGAAACCTTTGCCTTTCAGGCAGAGATTGCCCAGCTAATGTCTCTGATCATCAACACCTTCTATTCTAATAAAGAGATCTTTCTTAGAGAGCTTATCTCTAACTCATCAGATGTGAGTATTTATGTACTGGTTGTAAAGTTCACGTGCTGAGGATCAAGCAAAAAAAGTATGAGGATGTTCAAAAATAACATTGTAATCTGCAGTACGTGTGACCCTTTCCTCCTCTACTAGAGAGAAATGGGACAGTAGGGCTTGTGTAGTGGGGAGATTGGGAACAGAGATTGTCATGGTGTGTTTGGGACTTTTAAAATAACACCATAATGTAGTGCTTCAGTGATGCATTTGCAGTAATTGTTGAAATTCTGCAGTATTATGCATTTTCTCTGACTGAACAAGAATTACTCTGTGTTAAACCTTAAACTTTTCTGAATGTTAGGCTCTGGACAAAATCCGGTATGAGAGCCTCACAGATCCTTCTAAGCTGGAGTCAGGAAAAGACTTGAAAATTGACATCATTCCGAACAAAGAAGAACGCACTCTGACCATAATTGACTGGGGTATCGGGATGACAAAGGCCGACCTCATCAACAACCTTGGAACTATTGCCAAGTCGGGGACCAAAGCCTTCATGGAAGCCCTGCAAGCTGGTGCTGACATTTCCATGATTGGACAGTTTGGTGTGGGCTTCTACTCGGCCTACCTGGTGGCTGAGAAGGTGACTGTCATCACCAAGCACAATGATGATGAGCAGTATGCCTGGGAATCATCTGCTGGAGGCTCGTTCACTGTCAAAGTGGATGCATGTAAGGATACTTCACGGGCAGCTGTGATTAGGTATACCAGGTGTGGTGCACACAACCTTACTATCTTCTATTTCTTCTATTAGCTGAACCTTTGGGCCGTGGAACAAAGGTGATCCTACATTTGAAGGAGGACCAGACGGAATATCTTGAAGATCGAAGGGTGAAAGAGATTGTGAAGAAACATTCTCAGTTCATTGGTTACCCCATCACGCTCTTTGTAAGTGGTTGCATAATCACTTGAGGAATCTGACATTGAGAAACATCATGAAGAGTGAAATACTATATGTCCAAGAAAAGTGAATTCTGTTTTGTGTCTGACTGAATTCCATTGTGATCCATGCAGGTGGAGAAAGAGCGTGACAAAGAGGTCAGTGATGATGAAGAAGAAGAAAAAGAGGAGGAGAAAGGGGAGGAGGACAAGAAAGGGGATGAGGACAAGCCTGAGATTGAAGATGTGGGTTCTGATGAGGATGAGGAGCAGGAGAAGAGCTCTGATAAGAAGAAGAAAAAGAAGAAGATCAAGGAGAAGTACATTGACCAAGAGGAGCTCAACAAGACTAAGCCCCTCTGGACCCGCAATCCAGATGACATCACCAATGAGGAATATGGGGAGTTTTACAAGAGCTTGACTAATGACTGGGAGGACCATCTAGCTGTAAAGGTTGGTGTACAGGTTTATTCATGTAGAATTTTTTTAATTTCTAGAAATGGATGGGATGGGGAGGATTACAGGAAACCAATAATTTCATTCTGGAGGGTGGTTTTAAAGCAATTCACCTATCAGGCCATAAAATATACCACTTGAGGACATCACTTGTCATAGGGCTAGTTAAGAATTGAACAATATTTGCCTCACTATTTTTGTTGTTGTTTTGGTAACTGAAAACATATTTGATAAGCTCAGTGTGAAAATGTCTGCTGATACTTAGAACTGTGTTCTCTTTTTAATATAGCACTTTTCAGTAGAGGGCCAGCTTGAGTTCAGGGCTCTGCTCTTCATTCCAAGAAGAGCCCCTTTTGACTTGTTTGAGAACAAGAAGAAAAAGAATAACATCAAGCTATATGTGCGTAGAGTCTTCATCATGGACAACTGTGAAGAGCTCATCCCAGAGTATCTCAGTGAGTTGAATGACCATCTGGAGGTGGAATGTCCATCTTATCACTGGATGGTGCATGTAGACTAAAACTTATTTCGATTTTCCTGTACAGATTTCATCAAAGGTGTGGTGGACTCTGAGGACCTCCCTCTCAACATTTCCAGAGAGATGCTGCAGCAAAGTAAGATCCTGAAGGTGATCCGCAAGAACCTAGTGAAGAAGTGCCTGGAACTCTTCACTGAGCTGTCTGAGGACAAGGACAACTACAAGAAATATTATGAACAGTTCTCCAAGAACATCAAGGTCAGGCCCTTGACCATCAAACCAGATGTTTCAGGGTTTATTTAATTTTTTTTACATCAACCTAAATTGTGCCTTTTGACAGTTAACCTGGTTAGAGTATTCAAGAATGTTTGCTGACAGTGCTTTAGGTAACGAATATTTCATATTGGTTTTGGCAGTTGTTACAGTTGGAGCCAATCCAATCTCAAAAGTTCTGAAGCTTTATGCTCAGTACAGTGTGCAATGAAATGCAGTATTGCCAAGCTCCAGTCTGAGTAGGACATGTACATATAAGGAACATTAAGTGTAGCGATGAGATGCATTTAAAAGGATATGGTGTGGTCAAGTAAACGCATTAATATCTCCAGGGGATCCCCCTTAAATATTTTTGTTAGAGTAAATTGAACTTGATCTGCAGTCTATTTCAGTAAGGAGGTTTCCATTCAGTGTAACAGTTTATGCAGTTAATTGCCATACAATATGAAAATGTGAGATTTGTTTCTCAGCTGAATGGGACCCTTTTTTATTGTTTAGCTTGGAATACATGAAGACTCTCAAAATCGCAAGAAGCTGTCTGAGCTCTTAAGGTACTACACCTCAGCATCCGGGGATGAGATGGTTTCCCTCAAGGACTATGTCACTCGGATGAAGGACAACCAAAAGCACATCTACTATATCACTGGTGAGCTGCTGCTTGAAACAAGTACTTCGAAGAAGCGACTGATTTCTAACAGCTCAAAAACCATCACAATTTTACTCGGGTGCGGGTGTGTGGCTGGGTGGCTTGGCATGCTGTGTCCGTGGCTGTAAGGTTGCTGGCTTGCATCCCAGACATTGAAGAGTGATTTCACAGTTTGACCCCTGAGCAAGGCCCTCAACCACCAGTTGCTTCAGGAATTGTCTGACCTTGCTTTGTCTCAAACAAATGTATGTTGCTTTGGATAAAATCATCCAATTAAATAAATGTTAATGTCCGATTTCTGGAAACCTAAGCCAAATCATATTGAACATTTCTTTCCTCAGGAGAAACAAAGGATCAGGTGGCCAACTCTGCTTTTGTGGAACGCCTACGTAAGGCAGGTCTTGAGGTGATCTACATGATCGAGCCCATTGATGAATACTGTGTACAGCAGCTGAAGGAGTTTGAGGGCAAGAACTTGGTATCTGTCACTAAAGAGGGTTTGGAACTTCCTGAGGATGAGGAGGAAAAGAAAAAACAGGAGGAACTTAAGAGCAAATATGAGAACCTCTGCAAGATCATGAAGGACATTTTGGAGAAGAAAGTGGAAAAGGTGAGTGAAGGCACATCTTGTGCTTGAATAAATCGGTAAACATGGAATGTAATGAAATGGGTAGTTTGGGGAAACCTTTAATTTTAAATGGTAATATTCTTGAACAGGTTACAGTGTCCAATAGGCTGGTCTCCTCTCCTTGCTGCATTGTAACCAGCACTTATGGCTGGACTGCCAACATGGAGAGAATCATGAAGGCACAGGCACTAAGAGACAACTCCACCATGGGCTACATGGCTGCTAAGAAGCACCTGGAAATAAATCCAGATCACCCAATTATCGAGACACTCAGACAGAAGGCGGAGGCTGACAAAAATGACAAATCTGTGAAGGACCTGGTCATTCTACTGTTTGAGACGGCATTGCTGTCATCTGGCTTCACATTGGATGACCCTCAGACTCACTCTAACCGTATCTACAGGATGATCAAGCTGGGGCTGGGTGAGTGGATGAAAACGCCCATAGATATGTAGCTGTGCCACGCCATGTAATACTAAATGAGCAATCTGTGTTGTCATTTAAATGGCTCGTTTTGTTGGTAGTATCTGCCAATGAAATGACAAACTGTAGGTGTGCTTAGAATGCTTGTTTTCATTTTTCCATCTCTTAACACACAAGTTAAATGCCACCCTATCTGTATGACTCAACAAAGACTTTGTTCCCTCTGCAGGAATTGATGAGGATGATCTGACAGCTGAGGACAGCAGTTCTGCACCTATTGAAGACATGCCCCCACTGGAAGGGGAAGATGATACCTCCAGGATGGAGGAAGTAGATTAGAGCTGCAGGTTAAGACCAAGTTCACAGCAGCACTGTAAATAATTAGAATGTATAATGCAACAGCCAGTCTCCAAGAATGCTTCCTTTCGTGCCCTATACATGTTGGATCTCTGGCAGTGCCATGTTCAGGGGAACATCTCACCTGGCTGCTCTTGTTTCTGTTTGACATTTCCTATGTACTGACATTCCAGTATGGTCTCCTGTGTGCTGTGAATGCATTGTATAATGGCAAGTTAAAGATTTGAAATGGTTGTACCAGAATAAAATTTCAAAATTTCAAGTCTGCCATTTATTTGAGCAAGTTAGACGAGCATTTAATCACCAGTGTGGTATGCATTAAACTTTTATTACTGGATATTTAAAGGAATTAATCGAGTTTTTACATTTAAAAATATTGAATTAAAATAAACGGTACATTTTAACTGCTCGCATCGGTTCTGGACGTATGAAGATGCTTTATTAAAGTCATTACACAATTTGGAAAATGTGTTGGAGTTCATGTGTTTTGATTGTAAGCCCAAAATCGTAGTCTCGTAAGTCTTACCCATTACAATACATTTAATTAACTTTTCATCCATCCGTTTTCTGTACTTCCTTACCCTACTCATTTCCCAGAATCTACGAACGCAAGGAGGTACTTTAATTTGTTAGAGTTAGGGGGTTTGTTGCGTTATAAGAAAATAGCATCAACTATTAGCCACTAGGTGGGGGTACTGCGTAGCAAATAACAGCAAAAGCTAAGCCAGTTATTTTATCCCGGCAACATTGCTCTGCTTCACCTAAAGCGATACAGCATTTGAATCGATGTAACACTAACTATAAAATATAACCGATCTACTAGCTTACTCTCGCGAATAGCACCGTGAAACAATTTCGTGCGTCAAGCGATTAACCTGCGCTTCCCTCACGTCTTTACCCACAGACGTACATGCCTAAACGTTTTGTAAACGAGATTACTTAACGACGGAATCTTTCCTTCAGCGGTACCCCCATGCACGGAAGGTCGCAGGCTAGCAAAATCGAGTAGACTCCACTAGGTACCTACATCAGCTGCTCGCAGACGGTCATGTCTCGCAGCGCTCTCCCCTGCCAGCATGCCTACTACTTGGTGCGGTCACGTGACCGACAGCAGCCAATCAACTCGGCCGGAGAAAAAGACGACCCGCTGCAGTCGGTGACCAGTACCGCGGACTCGAGAGAGGATTGACAGGGGCGAGAGGGACAGTTTTAAAATCCGCAATGCCGAACAAAACGAAAAAAGAGAAGGTTGGTTGGGTATTTATGTGCTTTTTTATTCTCACGCTAAAGATTTATTTCAAATATGCAATGCAGTGCTTATATGGTAAAGGGAGCAGATGGATGAATGAGGCCTAACGTTAGATTACTCTGCGGGGATGTCTCTAGTAGCAACTAACCGGTAATTTCAGAGTCATAATTTGCTTCGTTTTTAAATATGATGTTTAGCTCCGAGTCCATGGGGATAGAAATGTATAGCGCGTAATCACTCTGAAAGTTGAGGAATATTTACGCTCGCAAGGGTTATGGGAAACTTGATTGCGGTAACTAGTTAGCCAACTACTGGCTAGTTCGTTTTGTGCTAGATCATCTGTAGCTAGCAGAACGGGCAAAGAACAGCAGGTAAGTTAGTCTGCAATGCAGATGTATTAATACCTTAATAAGACATATAATCCTTTTCGCGAATGTGAATTTTACGTGCGTTTAGTTTCTGGTGCAATAATGGGACTTTCCAGAATGTGCAGTTTCCCACATAGCTATCTGGCTAACGAGATTATGTTGTGTGTGGTTTTTTTTTTTACTGTACTCCCCAAGTTTGAGGAGAGGGGAAACATTATGGTAATGAATATGTAACGCACGAATGGCTCCGTGGTTTGGCGGAGTATGTAACTAAACGTTTATAATACATACACAGTAGGTGAAATGTTACTTGAATTAGATTTTTTTGGGGGTGGGTAAAAGAGGGTGATGGAATCCATCCACATTGACAGTAATGTAATACAAAACTATTAAAATGAGAAGAGAGTTACAACGTGAGACGCTCCGCACTGCTATACTGGCAAGTCCACGCGAACTCGGTCCGAGAACCAGTGGGTTGATATAACGTCCTTATCTGCCTTCTGACGCTGAGATCTTACAGAAACTATTTGTTTTAGGAAACTCCGAAATCAGGGAAAGTGGCCAAAACTGGAAGCAAAGATGCACAAGAAACAGAGAACGAGGTAAATGAAGAGTTTGTAAATGTGGCGATGTGGTGGAAGATGCTTTTCTGTGTTTACAGACCAGCATGATGTGCCAGGAACCTGCCCATGCAATTGCCACTTTGGGTGTTCGCATGATACACTTAGGTGAAATGCCCAAACAGGCAACATTTAATTGCCTTGGTTGAGTTTTAATGTTATCGGAGTGCACTTCAATGATGCACACTGTGTTTCTCGGCTAAAGCAGGCCATTTTCTGACCGTAGAACCACCCCTGCTTCATTCTTAGTTTTGCATGTTTAATGTACAACCACTGTTTCCATAAAAAAAGTTGGGACGTTGTGTATAATATAAATAAAAACGTACTGCAATGGTTTACAAATCAAAGAAATATTTAATTGAAAATCGGACTAAGACAACATATCAAATGTTGAACCCCATTTTTTGTTTTATGCCAAATACATGCTCAATTTGAATTTGCCAGCAAGACATTTGATAAAGTGTCGCTTGTCAGGGCGTGGCGTGTTTAATACCGTGTTGCATCGCCTGTTCTTTCTGCAACACACTGTAAATGTCTGGAAACTGAGGAGACTGGTTGCTGGAGTTTTGGAAGTGAAATGCCCCATTCTTGCCTGATAAGGGATTTCAGCTGCTCGACAGTTTGGGGTCTCCTTTGTCGTATTTTACATTTCATGATGTGCCTGTTGTTTTCAGTGGGTGACAGGTCTGCACTGCAGGCAGGCCAGTTCAGGACTCGGACTCTGTTACTTAAGAGCCATGCTGTTGTAATGGGCACCGGATGCGTTCTGACATTGTCATTCTGAAATATACAAGGCCTTCTCTAAAAAAGACTTTGTCTAGATCGCAGCATATGCTGCTCCAAAGCTTGTATATATCGTTCAGCCTTAATGGTGCCTTCCCAGATATGCAAGCTACCCAAGCCACGGGCACTAACCGACATGGATGCTGCCATTTGAGAAGTTCACTAACAACAAAGTGAATGGTCCCTCTCCTCTTTAGCCTGGAGGACATGGTTTCCATGATTTGCCAAAAAGTAATTGAAATTTTGATTCGTCAGACTACAGCGCAGTTTGCCATTTTGCCTCGGTCCATTTTAAATGCTCAGGGCCAGAGAAATCAGTGGTATTTCTGGATCATGTTTCGATATGTTTTTTCTTTGCATGGTAGAGTTTCATCCTACATTTGTGGATGCAGCGACAAGCTGTGTTCACAGACAGTGGATTTCTGAAGTGTTCCTAAGCCCATGAAGTGATTTCCACTATACAATCCTGTCTGTTTTTAGTGTAGTGCTTGCTGAGGACCCGAAGATCACGGCTATCCAATACTGGTTTTCAGCTTTGTTCTTTCCGTACAGGTATTTTTCCGGATTCTCTAAAGCTTTTACTGATGTCTGTGGTATATAATGATGAAATTCCAAAATTATTTGCATTATTACATTGACAACATTACATTCTTAAATTGTCGTACTATTTGCCCACGTAATCTGTCCTAGAGTGGTGAACATTTTCACTACACAGAAACTCTACCTCTGTGGGAGGCTCCTTTTATACTTCATCATCTTGCCGACCCATTGCCAATTAACCTAATTAGGTTTTTTCTTTTTAGCATTACACAACATTTGCAGTCTTTTGTTGCACCTGTGTCAACTTTTTTGAAATGTCTTGTCATCAAATTCAAGTGGAGCATGTATTGGTTTCTTCTGTAATTTCTTTCTTTCAACATTTGTTGTCTCTGTTCCATTTTCAATTAAGTATGAGTTTATATGATTTGCAAATCATTGCATCCTGTTAATATTTTCATTTTACACAGCGTTCCTACTTTTTATGGAAACAGGGTTGTATGAATGCCTCTCTGCTAGAGCACTCTGTGCCTTTTCCCTCCATCTTTATTACATTTATGATATATTTCCTCCATGTGTGTTAGTTTTAATGTTAGTTTTTGTGTCTCCCCAGTTTTTCTCCCTCCGTTTTTGCCACGTGGTTGCTTTTTAGCAAAGTAGTTTTTGCAGGTACCTCAATCACACAGATGGCTATTTAATGAAGCAGCTTGTGTTTGTCTTTGTGCTATAACACAACTAATCACTGGGATTACAAAGACCTTAATTCATTCTGAACCACTTAGTGGGGCGCTACTCTTAAATCAGAATCACTATTTGGTGTTTTGTAGGCGGGTGGTTTCTTTGAGATCACTGGGCCTTTCCATGGGCTTGGAGTCATGGAGAGTTTAAAGGTCTTTCATTGAACTGTTTCTGTATCTCAGCACTGTAAGTGCCGCTGCTCTCTGTGGGTTGGTATTAATACTGTTCAGATAATATTAGTTTATGTCAAGTTCTTCAAAAGAGTGTTAGCCACCCTTGCAAATGGCTAGATTCATAGTCGGCCAAAAAATGTGTATAACTGCAATTATGCCTCCCCCCAGCTTGTAATTTTTGTATTATAGTACAACATTTTTTGGAAAACTTCATTTTGGTGATTTAATGTAATCCCATATATTTGTAATATATTATTGTGGTACCCATAGAGGTATGCTTCGATTGTTTGGTCCAAAAATGTCCATTAACATGAAAAGCCACCAATACTGAAAACATGACGGTTCATTGTGACCTGAGCCTACACCCATGTTGCACTTCATATTCCCTGAAGACCATGGACATTTATCTTTGACAAATTTATAAGATGTTCAGAATTTGTGCCTTTGCAGCTTTATGGGTTAAGTTTCTATGGCTGTGTTGCTGTGCACAACGTCAAGCATCAGCTCAAGTGCTGTAAAGCATGTCACCATTGGACTGTGGAGCAGTGGAATGATGAATCACGCTTCACTCTCTGGAAGTCTGACAGATGAATTTGGGTTTGACAGATGCCAGGAGAACCTGTCTGAGTGTATGAGTGCTTTGGGCCTGTGTTTCATAGATTGGTCTCAGGCCCTTCATTCCAGTAAAGGGTAATTTTTAATTCATCAGCATACAGATACATTTTTGACAATTTCCTACTTGGTGACAGCATGACCCCTGTGCCCAGTACATAAATCCATGGTTTAGCAAGGCTGCTGTGGGAAAAACTTGACTGACCTGTAGGGCTGCAACAATGAATCGATAAAATTGATAAAAATCAATTATCAAGTGTTGGCAAAAAATTTAATTATCGATTTGTTGTGTCATGCTATTAGTGTGCAACTCTCTATGTCGCGGAGAAGTTAACTTCACCTGCAGAAGGAGCGGAATGGAGCGTGGCCAAAGGCATGGTGGCTGAAGAGCGAGATGGTATTTTCCAAATAATATTAAACAAACAAAACATGGCAGAGGCAGAGAAAACAGTTCGACTGAAGTCGTCGAAAGTGTGGGAGCACTTCACATTTCAAAAATGGGAAAAATGGTGTATGTGTGTGTTTTTGCTCCTATTTTTCAGTTTGTTATTTTTATATAGTACTTATTCAGTGCAAGCTGTTTGAATGTGCTACACAAATAAACTTTACTTTGACATAAGGTCAGAGTGAAGACACTGCACAGTGACGGAGTAGACCGTCAGGAGCGGCTGGCGCCCTCACGCGCACATGATCGCACATTCTGAGTAAACGGGTGGGAATTACGAAATAATTTTTATCTGATTCATAGATTAATCGAAAAAAATAATTGGTAGATTAATCGATTATCAAAATAAGCATTAGTTGCAGCCCTCCTGACCTGCGCTGAGCCCTGAATGATCACTGTGGTTTGGAAATGGTTCGGATTTGAGAGGTCAGACATCGAACAAACTTTTGTCAAATGCAAAATATGCAGAAAGTCAGTTGCAACCGGCAGTGGCAGCACCACTAATTTATTCCAACATTTGCGACAAAGGCGCCAAGCTGAATGGGAAGAATGCTCAAAGTTAAGAGATGAAGACAAGCTAAGTCTAAGTGCAAAAGGTCCGCCTAAAATTGTAAAACGCCAGATGTCATTAGTGGTATCATTTTCCAATTCCGTTCCATACGACACAAAGGCGCCCGATGGAAAGAAATTACAGATGCTGTGGCATTTCATATCGCTAAGGACATGGTTCCCATATACACCATCGAAAAGCCAGGGTTCATAAAAATGCTACACACTGCTGATCCAAGATACAAGTTGCCGAGCCGCAAATATTTCAAAGACGTAGCTATTCCCCGAATGTACACTGAAACAAGTGAAGTAGCGGAGCAGCTCGAAAAGGCATCTTTTTTTTTCGTACGATGACTGGCCTGTGGAGTAGCCGTACTCTTCAGCCTTACATGAGCCTTACAGCCCATTTTGTTGACGCAGAATGGAAACTGCGAAGTTATTGCTTTCAGACATGTTATTTTTCTGACGATCATACTGGGGAAATAATTGGTCATGTGCTTAAAGATGCACTGGCGTCTTGGAAGCTTGTGGAAGATCGACAGGTGTGCGTGACCATATTTCATTCAAATCTTCTGCAAAGATATTTAACTCGAGAATTTGTTTTACATTTATTTACACCTTGTTGACCAATTTATGTATGGCATAGCCATTAAAAATACAATGTTCCTTAACCAGATGGTTTTCCAAGTTACTTATAAAGAGAATGTTACTTCAGTCAATAAACAAAAAATTAATCAAAATCGTGCGTCGGCCAAACTTTATAAAAAACTGGTAAAGGCTCTCTCTCTTAAAGACGACTGTGATTATTGGGTGGGGAAAATCTGTGCTCTGCTCATTCAAAAAGTAGGCCGTCCTTGTCCCCGCTGGGAGCTGGTGGATTTAAATCTCCTAATACAACTGCTAACAGATCTTCTGTTGAACTAAGTACTATCTGCATTTGGCTGATGACCTTCCATTTAGAGCTAGCCTAACCCTAACTCATGTCTGTTATTGCCTCTAGAGCTGGAGGCAGAAGAACAGCAGTCACCTCCCACCCACTACACAGTTGATAAAGGGCAAGCAGTCCAGCTCACATTCTTCTGTCAAGAAGGACAAGAGGCCTGGCTCATCCAGATTCACCCTGAGTAACAACCGGGAGCTCCAGAAGCTACCCCTTTTCAAAGGTATTCAGTAAGCCTACGGTGCCGGCTGAAGCCTTTTCCTTCTGGCACATTCTTTATTGTTATTTATCTGCAGTTTCAAATATATATGTTGTGTGTGGGTTATGTATATATTACATTGTCGGGACCCAATGTCCCCGCAATGTCGTGAAAACTGGTTATTTTGACATTGTGGGGACCTTTTTTTAAAAAAAAAAAAAAAAAAAATGTGTGACTGCAAGCAAAAACTAAAAATGGCCAAAGTCTCATATTTTGTTTGGTTACTTAAAGTGTGTTTACAAAGCCTTTGTTGTTGATAGCAGTTCTTGCACACCCCTTGGTAAAGTTGAGTTTGAAGTATGCCGAAATGACACATACTGGGGTCCTACTGTATATGTGTTTAACATTGAATGGTTTAGTGTTTGACAATCTATATGATGAACTGATTCTCAAGGAAAAACTTAATTGCTTAAACAAACAAGCAAACAATTAAATATTCATATGGCTGTAGTTATTTTTTTTATTGCTACAAATTTATGTACTCAGTAGCACAGAACATGGGATTCAGATGGGATTCATTTTATTACAATTGTTATAATTCACTGTTATTTTTGTACAGTATAAGAACAAAATTGGGGAACCCAGTTTTAATTACTTTTTGGTTAATTAGCATGTTCAGGGAAATTTAAGATAGCATCCCCCTGATGATTGAAGGTAGCATGGTGCTCTCTGTAAAACACCCTGATGTTTTTATTTGTTTTGGTTGGTTAGCTAGTGTTTTTATTCTGTGTTCTGTTCATTTAAGCAATTATTTTGTTTGCAGAGTTTGGGTTAATCATCTTAATCAGTGGTGCTACAGTAGGGCCCCTACTGAGAATGAAGCATGTTTTTGGTCATTAGTCTGTGTCCTTAGCCACTTTGCTAGTGCATCTTACCACGCTTATGCTTCCCTGCACCTCCATCACAAAACCCTGGTGTGTTGGAAGAACTGTGTACATTTTTGGATTTAAACTCTGTGCTGAAATGCAGCAGCAATTTTTATCAGCAATTTCTCTGTCAGTTGAAAATGTATGGAGAATAAGGCTAGTGAGGAGAGTGAAATGCATGCCGGTGTGACCTTGGCTATATGAATCAAAGGAGCTGTTTCTTTCAGGAGAAGGAAGGACTGGCAGAATGAGTCATGTCCACATATTAAGGGCCAGAACAGCCTCTTGGAGATTTGAGTCACTTTAATCCATTATATGAGACATTGTTCTATTATGCAATATATATTACATGAGCAATGTATGTGCATTACCTGTTGACATCCACATCATGCTCCGGAGGTGTAAATATCAGGTCCAGAAAGTAAAAATCTAGACCAAGATTTTGTCACAGTCAGAGTGCTCAACTAGTTAGTTGAAATAAAATCTTGGTCTGAATTTTGGTTTTCTGGACCTGGAATTTATCTCCATCATCCTTATCATCATTGTTGCTATCTAGAGAATTTTGCTGCCTTTAAGCCTCATTACATTAGCAACATGATGAAAGCTTTATTGCGTTTCAGCCTTAAGTTGCAAATTTGTAGAACTGAAACTGAAAGCTCTATCGTGTTGTAATCATGAATATTAATTTTGTCATCAATTTGAATATCATGAGTGCTGTGGAATAGCCTAAACTTGTTTTCTTGCATATTTAAGTTATAATACACTATTCTTACTTAAGTTCCATCAAGGTATGAGACTGTTGTCGGTATAATTTTATTTTATTATATCTGTCACCTTCTTCATGTCTACTAGTAAAACAGTTTGATCATCATAATCAGAAATCCTGAACACCACCTGCCATATTTTACAGTTTTCTGCATATTAGTGTTGGAATAGATAAATATCGATATTGTGAAATTCTCTGAAAATATTGTGCTGTCATTTTTAGGGCATATTGCGCAGTCCTGGTCAAACTCGTTCCGTGAGGCAGTCGGATAAAAAAACCTAGCAACAAAACGTGCTGTTGGCATTTTGTAGTGTTACGCCCTACCAAAAATAAATTAAATAATAATAATAATAATAATAATAATAATTAATTGTATGATTTTTTAAATTAAAATTAGGTTTCAGTGTGCAATATATCAATTTTTTTGCTGTTTTTCCATATTCTGAATATTTTTAAAGGCAGTTATAAGGGAGGTTTGAGCAAAAATGGAGAATTGACAAAGAAATAATTATCAATATCATTTAATATGAAAATCATTATCATGATAAATAAAGATGCTCTGATTGATCGGCCACCCCTCATTATCTGATTTATAATTATTAATATAATTTTCTAATTAATTTGATTGCCGCTTTCTATAAAAGATGCATTTTATATTGCCTATTGGAAGTCCCTCCCCCCCTTCCCCTTATCTAACCTATATTGAAGTTTTCTTGTTTGCTTTTGTTTTGAAACGGCACATAATGTTCAGCACATTCAACTTTGATTCCATATGAAGGCAAAAATATAAAATGTTGCCCTCCAATAAATATACATTTGCTATAAATAAATGTAATTTATTGCTATAAATAAACAAATAATGCTGCACAATTAATATAACACTTTAAAAATTACTGCGCACTTAATTGTTTTTTGAACTGTGATCGGCAATCAGTGATCAGCTCAAAAAACCCTGATCGGCAGCACCCTACTGATAAAATATTTTGCCATATCTCCCAGCTGTACTCTCATTTAATACTGACAGACAGTAATCATTCTCCTGAATCTGGTTGGCATTAAGTCTGCACGAATTGCGATTATAATATCGACGTTGCATGTTATGCGTATGCAGCTGTCGCATGTCAAGAACCGGCATTTGGTGGAGATCCTCAGACACCTTTTAATATTGTAGGGCTTCTTGATGTGGTGGTCAGATAAATGACTCTGAAATCGCTGACATTCTGAAAAGGCTTTACCACTGTTTTTCTCCTGGCTTAATAAAAAAAAATCCTTTTAGTGAAGGATTTGCAATAGAGCTTGCATCACCATGCTGCTTGCTGTGAGAATGACGGTATATCGGTATATAAATAAGCCTGGAATAGCTTTTCAAGGCTTTTTAGCCATAGTGGGCGTTCTGCTAGAGAAGTCCTAATCACATCCGAAAGGTCAACAATCTATTAACTCTGCTCCATTTATGAGATCCTTTGCTTGTATTCAGTGCAGCAGATGCATAGTGGGTCATACAGAGTTTAGGCATACAGCCTTACCACTTGAATATTCAGATTAAAAGTCCCAGAAGCTGAATTGTTTCAAAACATTATGCTGATTTTATTAATATCCAGTTAAAATTACTTGAGATACAAAGGCACCATGTGAAATGCTGTAGGCAGTGAGCAGGGGGGGGGGGGGGGGGGGGGGGGGGGGGGGGGGGGGGGGGGGGGGGGGGGGGGGGGGGGGGGGGGGGGGG